>JAWMAG010000328.1:0-37590 GCA_037013455.1 Ceratitis rosa | reverse complement strand
TATTAAAACCTGATATAACTCAGTGCATTGCATATGGATAGTTTTTATTAACAACTGATATAACTCAGTGCATTGCAGTTGGATAGTTTTATTAAAAACTGATATAACTCAGTGCATTTCATATGGATAGTTTTATTAAAAACTGATATAACTCACTGCATTGCATATGGATAGTTTTATTAAAACGGATATAACTCAGTGCATTGCATATGGATAGTTTTATTAAAAACTTATATAACTCAGTGCATTGCATATGGATAGTTTTATTAAAAACTGATATAACTCAGTGCATTGCATATGGATAGTTTTATTAAAAACTGATATAACTCAGTGCATTGCATATGGATAGTTTTATTAAAAACTGATATAACTCAGTGCATTGCATATGGATAGTTTTATTAAAAACTGATATAACTCAGTGCATTGCATATGGATAGTTTTATTAAAAACTGATATAACTCAGTCCATTGCATATGGATAGTTTTATTAAAAACTGATATAACTCAGTGCATTGCAATATGGATAGTTTTATTAAAAACTGATATAACTCAGTGCATTGCATATGGATAGTTTTATTAAAAACTGATATAACTCAGTGCATTGCATATGGATAGTTTTATTAAAACTGATATAACTCAGTGCATTGCATATGGATAGTTTTATTAAAAACTGATATAACTCAGTGCATTGCATATGGATAGTTTTATTAAAAACTGATATAACTCAGTGCATTGCATATGGATAGTTTTATTAAAACCTGATATAACTCACTGCATTGCATATGGATAGTTTTATTAAAAACTGATATAACTCAGTGCATTGCATATGGATAGTTTTATTAAAACTGATATAACTCAGTGCATTGCATATGGATAGTTTTATTAACAACTGATATAACTCAGTGCATTGCAGTTGGATAGTTTTATTAAAAACTGATATAACTCAGTGCATTGCATATGGATAGTTTTATTAAAAACTGATATAACTCAGTGCATTGCATATGGATAGTTTTATTAAAAACTGATATAACTCAGTGCATTGCATATGGATAGTTTTATTAAAAACTGATATAACTCAGTGCATTGCATATGGATAGTTTTATTAAAAACTGATATAACTCAGTGCATTGCATATGGATAGTTTTATTAAAAACTGATATAACTCAGTGCATTGCATATGGATAGTTTTATTAAAAACTGATATAACTCAGTGCATTGCATATGGATAGTTTTATTAAAAACTGATATAACTCAGTGCATTGCATATGGATAGTTTTATTAAAAACTGATATAACTCAGTGCATTGCATATGGATAGTTTTATTAAAAACTGATATAACTCAGTGCATTGCATATGGATAGTTTTATTAAAAACTGATATAACTCAGTGCATTGCATATGGATAGTTTTATTAAAAACTGATATAACTCAGTGCATTGCATATGGATAGTTTTATTAAAAACTGATATAACTCAGTGCATTGCATATGGATAGTTTTATTAAAAACTGATATAACTCAGTGCATTGCATATGGATAGTTTTATTAAAAACTGATATAACTCAGTGCATTGCATATGGATAGTTTTATTAAAAACTGATATAACTCAGTGCATTGCATATGGATAGTTTTATTAAAAACTGATATAACTCAGTGCATTGCATATGGATAGTTTTATTAAAAACTGATATAACTCAGTGCATTGCATATGGATAGTTTTATTAAAAACTGATATAACTCAGTGCATTGCATATGGATAGTTTTATTAAAAACTGATATAACTCAGTGCATTGCATATGGATAGTTTTATTAAAAACTGATATAACTCAGTGCATTGCATATGGATAGTTTTATTAAAACTGATATAACTCAGTGCATTGCATATGGATAGTTTTATTAAAAACTGATATAACTCAGTGCATTGCATATGGATAGTTTTATTAAAAACTGATATAACTCAGTGCATTGCATATGGATAGTTTTATTTAAATCAGATATAGCTCAGTGCATTGCATATGGATAGTTTTATTAAAAACTGATATAACTCAGTGCATTGCATATGGATAGTTTTATTAAAAACTGATATAACTCAGTGCATTGCATATGGATAGTTTTATTAAAAACTGATATAACTCAGTGCATTGCATATGGATAGTTTTATTAAAAACTGATATAACTCAGTGCATTGCATATGGATAGTTTTATTAAAAACTGATATAACTCAGTGCATTGCATATGGATAGTTTTATTAAAAACTGATATAACTCAGTGCATTGCATATGGATAGTTTTATTAAAAACTGATATAACTCAGTGCATTGCATATGGATAGTTTTATTAAAAACTGATATAACTCAGTGCATTGCATATGGATAGTTTTATTAAAAACTGATATAACTCAGTGCATTGCATATGGATAGTTTTATTAAAAACTGATATAACTCAGTGCATTGCATATGGATAGTTTTATTAAAAACTGATATAACTCAGTGCATTGCATATGGATAGTTTTATTAAAAACTGATATAACTCAGTGCATTGCATATGGATAGTTTTATTAAAACCTGATATAACTCAGTGCATTGCATATGGATAGTTTTATTAAAAACTGATATAACTCAGTGCATTGCATATGGATAGTTTTATTAAAAACTGATATAACTCAGTGCATTGCATATGGATAGTTTTATTAAAACCTGATATAACTCAGTGCATTGCATATGGATAGTTTTATTAAAAACTGATATAACTCAGTGCATTGCATATGGATAGTTTTATTAAAACCTGATATAACTCAGTGCATTGCATATGGATAGTTTTATTAACAACTGATATAACTCAGTGCATTGCATATGGATAGTTTTATTAAAAACTGATATAACTCAGTGCATTGCATATGGATAGTTTTATTAAAACCTGATATAACTCAGTGCATTGCATATGGATAGTTTTATTAAAACCTGATATAACTCACGTGCATTGCATATGGATAGTTTTATTAAAAACTGATATAACTCACTGCATTGCATATGGATAGTTTTATTAAAACCTGATATAACTCAGTGCATTGCATATGGATAGTTTTATTAAAATCTGATATAGCTCAGTGCATTGCATATGGATAGTTTTATTAAAAACTGATATAACTCAGTGCATTGCATATGGATAGTTTTATTAAAAACTGATATAACTCAGTGCATTGCATATGGATAGTTTTATTAAAAACTGATATAACTCAGTGCATTGCATATGGATAGTTTTATTAAAAACTGATATAACTCAGTGCATTGCATATGGATAGTTTTATTAAAACTGATATAACTCAGTGCATTGCATATGGATAGTTTTATTAAAAACTGATATAACTCAGTGCATTGCATATGGATAGTTTTATTAAAAACTGATATAACTCAGTGCATTGCATATGTATAGTTTTATTAAAAACTGATATAACTCAGTGCATTGCATATGGATAGTTTTATTAAAAACTGATATAACTCAGTGCATTGCATATGGATAGTTTTATTAAAAACTGATATAACTCAGTGCATTGCATATGGATAGTTTTATTAAAAACTGATATAACTCAGTGCATTGCATATGGATAGTTTTATTAAAAACTGATATAACTCAGTGCATTGCATATGGATAGTTTTATTAAAACCTGATATAACTCAGTGCATTGCATATGGATAGTTTTATTAAAAACTGATATAACTCAGTGCATTGCATATGGATAGTTTTATTAAAAACTGATATAACTCAGTGCATTGCATATGGATAGTTTTATTAAAACCTGATATAACTCACTGCATTGCATATGGATAGTTTTATTAAAAACTGATATAACTCACTGCATTGCATATGGATAGTTTTATTAAAACCTGATATAACTCAGTGCATTGCATATGGATAGTTTTATTAAAAACTGATATAACTCAGTGCATTGCATTTGGATAGTTTTATTAAAAACTGATATAACTCAGTGCATTGCATATGGATAGTTTTATTAAAACCTGATATAACTCAGTGCATTGCATATGGATAGTTTTATTAAAACCTGATATAACTCACTGCATTGCATATGGATAGTTTTATTAAAAACTGATATAACTCACTGCATTGCATATGGATAGTTTTATTAAACCTGATATAACTCAGTGCATTGCATATGGATAGTTTTTATTAACAACTGATATAACTCAGTGCATTGCAGTTGGATAGTTTTATTAAAAACTGATATAACTCAGTGCATTGCATATGGATAGTTTTATTAAAACCTGATATAACTCACTGCATTGCATATGGATAGTTTTATTAAAAACTGATATAACTCACTGCATTGCATATGGATAGTTTTATTAAAACCTGATATAACTCAGTGCATTGCATATGGATAGTTTTATTAACAACTGATATAACTCAGTGCATTGCAGTTGGATAGTTTTATTAAAAACTGATATAACTCAGCTGCATTGCATATGGATAGTTTATTAAAACCTGATATAACTCACTGCATTGCATATGGATAGTTTTATTAAAAACTGATATAACTCAGTGCATTGCATATGGATAGTTTTATTAAAACCTGATATAACTCAGTGCATTGCATATGGATAGTTTTTATTAACAACTGATATAACTCAGTGCATTGCATATGGATAGTTTTATTAAAAACTGATATAACTCAGTGCATTGCATATGGATAGTTTTATTAAAACCTGATATAACTCAGCTGCATTGCATATGGATAGTTTTATTAAAAACTGATATAACTCAGTGCATTGCATATGGATAGTTTTATTAAAAACTGATATAACTCAGTGCATTGCATATGGATAGTTTTATTAAAAACTGATATAACTCAGTGCATTGCATATGGATAGTTTTATTAAAAACTGATATAACTCAGTGCATTGCATATGGATAGTTTTATTAAAAACTGATATAACTCAGTGCATTGCATATGGATAGTTTTATTAAAAACTGATATAACTCAGTGCATTGCATATGGATAGTTTTATTAAAAACTGATATAACTCAGTGCATTGCATATGGATAGTTTTAGTAAAAACTGATATAACTCAGTGCATTGCATATGGCTAGTTTTATTAAAAACTGATATAACTCAGTGCATTGCATATGGATAGTTTTATTAAAAACTGATATAACTCAGTGCATTGCATATGGATAGTTTTATTAAAACCTGATATAACTCAGTGCATTGCATATGGATAGTTTTATTAAAAACTGATATAACTCAGTGCATTGCATATGGATAGTTTTATGTAAAACCTGATATAACTCAGTGCATTGCATATGGATAGTTTTATTAAAACCTGATATAACTCACTGCATTGCATATGGATAGTTTTATTAAAAACTGATATAACTCACTGCATTGCATATGGATAGTTTTATTAAAACCTGATATAACTCAGTGCATTGCATATGGATAGTTTTATTAACAACTGATATAACTCAGTGCATTGCATATGGATAGTTTTATTAAAAACTGATATAACTCAGTGCATTGCATATGGATAGTTTTATTAAAAACTGATATAACTCAGTGCATTGCATATGGATAGTTTTATTAAAAACTGATATAACTCAGTGCATTGCATATGGATAGTTTTATTAAAAACTGATATAACTCAGTGCATTGCATATGGATAGTTTTATTAAAACTGATATAACTCAGTGCATTGCATATGGATAGTTTTATTAAAAACTGATATAACTCAGTGCATTGCATATGGATAGTTTTATTAAAAACTGATATAACTCAGTGCATTGCATATGGATAGTTTTATTAAAAACTGATATAACTCAGTGCATTGCATATGGATAGTTTTATTAAAAACTGATATAACTCAGTGCATTGCATATGGATAGTTTTATTAAAACTGATAAAACTCAGTGCATGGCATATGGATAGTTTTATTAAAAACTGATATAACTCAGTGCATTGCATATGGATAGTTTATTAAAAACTGATATAACTCAGTGCATTGCATATGGATAGTTTTATTAAAACCTGATATAACTCAGTGCATTGCATATGGATAGTTTTATTAAAACCTGATATAACTCAGTGCATTGCATATGGATAGTTTTATTAAAAACTGATATAACTCAGTGCATTGCATATGGATAGTTTTATTAAAAACTGATATAACTCAGTGCATTGCATATGGATAGTTTTATTAAAAACTGATATAACTCAGTGCATTGCATATGGATAGTTTTATTAAAAACTGATATAACTCAGTGCATTGCATATGGATAGTTTTATTAAAAACTGATATAACTCAGTGCATTGCATATGGATAGTTTTATTAAAACCTGATATAACTCAGTGCATTGCATATGGATAGTTTTATTAAAAACTGATATAACTCAGTGCATTGCATATGGATAGTTTTATTAAAACCTGATATAACTCAGTGCATTGCATATGGATAGTTTTATTAAAACCTGATATAACTCAGCTGCATTGCATATGGATAGTTTTATTAAAAACTGATATAACTCACTGCATTGCATACGGATAGTTTTATTAAAACCTGATATAACTCAGTGCATTGCATATGGATAGTTTTATTAACAACTGATATAACTCAGTGCATTGCAGTTGGATAGTTTTATTAAAAACTGATATAACTCAGTGCATTGCATATGGATAGTTTTATTAAAAACTGATATAACTCAGTGCATTGCATATGGATAGTTTTATTAAAAACTGATATAACTCAGTGCATTGCATATGGATAGTTTTATTAAAAACTGATATAACTCAGTGCATTGCATATGGATAGTTTTATTAAAAACTGATATAACTCAGTGCATTGCATATGGATAGTTTTATTAAAAACTGATATAACTCAGTGCATTGCATATGGATAGTTTTATTAAAAACTGATATAACTCAGTGCATTGCATATGGATAGTTTTATTAAAAACTGATATAACTCAGTGCATTGCATATGGATAGTTTTATTAAAAACTGATATAACTCAGTGCATTGCATATGGATAGTTTTATTAAAAACTGATATAACTCAGTGCATTGCATATGGATAGTTTTATTAAAAACTGATATAACTCACTGCATGGCATATGGATAGTTTTATTAAATCAGATATAGCTCAGTGCATTGCATATGGATAGTTTTATTAAAAACTGATATAACTCAGTGCATTGCATATGGATAGTTTTATTAAAAACTGATATAACTCAGTGCATTGCATATGGATAGTTTTATTAAAAACTGATATAACTCAGTGCATTGCATATGGATAGTTTTATTAAAAACTGATATAACTCAGTGCATTGCATATGGATAGTTTTATTAAAACTGATATAACTCACTGCATGGCATATGGATAGTTTTATTTAAATCAGATATAGCTCAGTGCATTGCATATGGATAGTTTTATTAAAAACTGATATAACTCAGTGCATTGCATATGTATAGTTTTATTAAAAACTGATATAACTCAGTGCATTGCATATGGATAGTTTTATTAAAAACTGATATAACTCAGTGCATTGCATATGGATAGTTTTATTAAAACCTGATATAACTCAGTGCATTGCATATGGATAGTTTTATTAAAAACTGATATAACTCAGTGCATTGCATATGGATAGTTTTATTAAAACCTGATATAACTCAGTGCATTGCATATGGATAGTTTTATTAAAACCTGATATAACTCACTGCATTGCATATGGATAGTTTTATTAAAAACTGATATAACTCAGTGCATTGCATATGGATAGTTTTATTAAAACCTGATATAACTCAGTGCATTGCATATGGATAGTTTTTATTAACAACTGATATAACTCAGTGCATGCAGTTGGATAGTTTTATTAAAAACTGATATAACTCAGTGCATTGCATATGGATAGTTTTATTAAAACCTGATATAACTCACTGCATTGCATATGGATAGTTTTATTAAAAACTGATATAACTCAGTGCATTGCATATGGATAGTTTTATTAAAAACTGATATAACTCAGTGCATTGCATATGGATAATTTTATTAAAAACTGATATAACTCAGTGCATTGCATATGGATAGTTTTATTAAAAACTGATATAACTCAGTGCATTGCATATGTAGAGTTTTATTAAAAACTGATATAACTCAGTGCATTGCATATGGATAGTTTTATTAAAAACTGATATAACTCAGTCCATTGCATATGGATAGTTTTAGTAAAAACTGATATAACTCAGTGCATTGCATATGGATAGTTTTATTAAAAACTGATATAACTCAGTGCATTGCATATGGATAGTTTTATTAAAAACTGATATAACTCAGTGCATTGCATATGGATAGTTTTATTAAAACCTGATATAACTCAGTGCATTACATATGGATAGTTTTATTAAAAACTGATATAACTCAGTGCATTGCATATGGATAGTTTTATTAAAACCTGATATAACTCAGTGCATTGCATATGGATAGTTTTATTAAAACCTGATATAACTCACTGCATTGCATATGGATAGTTTTATTAAAAACTGATATAACTCACTGCATTGCATATGGATAGTTTTATTAAAACCTGATATAACTCAGTGCATTGCATATGGATAGTTTTTTATTAACAACTGATATAACTCAGTGCATTGCAGTTGGATAGTTTTATTAAAAACTGATATAACTCAGTGCATTGCATATGGATAGTTTTATTAAAACCTGATATAACTCACTGCATTGCATATGGATAGTTTTATTAAAAACTGATATAACTCACTGCATTGCATATGGATAGTTTTATTAAAACCTGATATAACTCAGTGCATTGCATATGGATAGTTTTTATTAACAACTGATATAACTCAGTGCATTGCAGTTGGATAGTTTTATTAAAAACTGATATAACTCACTGCATTGCATATGGATAGTTTTATTAAAACCTGATATAACTCACTGCATTGCATATGGATAGTTTTATTAAAAACTGATATAACTCACTGCATTGCATATGGATAGTTTTATTAAAACCTGATATAACTCAGTGCATTGCATATGGATAGTTTTTTATTAACAACTGATATAACTCAGTGCATTGCAGTTGGATAGTTTTATTAAAAACTGATATAACTCAGTGCATTTCATATGGATAGTTTTATTAAAAACTGATATAACTCACTGCATTGCATATGGATAGTTTTATTAAAAACTGATATAACTCAGTGCATTGCATATGGATAGTTTTATTAAAAACTTATATAATTCAGTGCATTGCATATGGATAGTTTTATTAAAAACTGATATAACTCAGTGCATTGCATATGGATAATTTTATTAAAAACTGATATAACTCAGTGCATTGCATATGGATAGTTTTATTAAAAACTGATATAACTCAGTGCATTGCATATGTAGAGTTTTATTAAAAACTGATATAACTCAGTGCATTGCATATGGATAGTTTTATTAAAAACTGATATACCTCAGTCCATTGCATATGGATAGTTTTAGTAAAAACTGATATAACTCAGTGCATTGCATATGGATAGTTTTATTAAAAACTGATATAACTCAGTGCATTGCATATGGATAGTTTTATTAAAAACTGATATAACTCAGTGCATTGCATATGGATAGTTTTATTAAAACCTGATATAACTCAGTGCATTGCATATGGATAGTTTTATTAAAAACTGATATAACTCAGTGCATTGCATATGGATAGTTTTATTAAAACCTGATATAACTCAGTGCATTGCATATGGATAGTTTTATTAAAACCTGATATAACTCACTGCATTGCATATGGATAGTTTTATTAAAAACTGATATAACTCACTGCATTGCATATGGATAGTTTTATTAAAACCTGATATAACTCAGTGCATTGCATATGGATAGTTTTTATTAACAACTGATATAACTCAGTGCATTGCAGTTGGATAGTTTTATTAAAAACTGATATAACTCAGTGCATTGCATATGGATAGTTTTATTAAAAACTGATATAACTCAGTGCATTGCATATGGATAGTTTTCATTAAAAACTGATATAACTCAGTGCATTGCATATGGATAGTTTTATTAAAAACTGATATAACTCAGTGCATTGCATATGGATAGTTTTATTAAAAACTGATATAACCAGTGCATTGCATATGGATAGTTTTATTAAAAACTGATATAACTCAGTGCATTGCATATGGATAGTTTTATTAAAAACTGATATAACTCAGTGCATTGCATATGGATAGTTTTATTAAAAACTGATATAACTCAGTGCATTGCATATGGATAGTTTTATTAAAAACTGATATAACTCAGTGCATTGCATATGGATAGTTTTATTAAAAACTGATAAAACTCAGTGCATGGCATATGGATAGTTTTATTAAAACCTGATATAACTCAGTGCATTGCATATGGATAGTTTTATTAAAAACTGATATAACTCAGTGCATTGCATATGGATAGTTTTATTAAAACCTGATATAACTCAGTGCATTGCATATGGATAGTTTTATTAAAACCTGATATAACTCAGTGCATTGCATATGGATAGTTTTATTAAAAACTGATATAACTCAGTGCATTGCATATGGATAGTTTTATTAAAAACTGATATAACTCAGTGCATTGCATATGGATAGTTTTATTAAAACCTGATATAACTCAGTGCATTGCATATGGATAGTTTTATTAAAAATTGATATAACTCAGTGCATTGCATATGGATAGTTTTATTATAAACTGATATAACTCAGTGCATTGCATTTGGTTAGTTTTATTAAAAACTGATATAACTCAGTGCATTGCATATGGATAGTTTTATTAAAAACTGATATAACTCAGTGCATTGCATATGGATAGTTTTATTAAAAACTGATATAACTCAGTGCATTGCATATGGATAGTTTTATTAAAAACTGATATAACTCAGTGCATTGCATATGGATAGTTTTATTAAAAACTGATATAACTCAGTGCATTGCATATGGATAGTTTTATTAAAAACTGATATAACTCAGTCTATTGCATATGGATAGTTTTATTAAAAACTGATATAACTCACTGCATTGCATATGGATAGTTTTATTAAAAACTGATATAACTCAGTGCATTGCATATGGATAGTTTTATTAAAAACTGATATAACTCACTGCATTGCATATGGACAGTTTTACTAAAACCTGATATAACTCAGTGCAGTGCATATGGATAGTTTTATTAAAAACTGATATAACTCAGTGCATTGCATATGGATAGTTTTATTAAAAACTGATATAACTCAGTGCATTGCATATGGATAGTTTTATTAAAAACTGATATAACTCAGCGCATTGAATTTGGTTAGTTTTATTAAAAACTGATATAACTCAGTGCATTGCATATGGATGGTTTTATTAAAAACTGATATAACTCACTGCATTGCATATGGATAGTTTTATTAAAACCTGATATAACTCAGTGCATTGCATTTGGTTAGTTTTATTAAAAACTGATATAACTCAGTGCATTGCATATGGATAGTTTTATTAAAAACTGATATAACTCAGTGCATTGCATATGGATAGTTTTATTAAAAACTGATATAACTCAGTCTATTGCATATGGATAGTTTTATTAAAAACTGATATAACTCAGTGCATTGCATATGGATAGTTTTATTAAAAACTGATATAACTCAGTCTATTGCATATGGATGGTTTTATTAAAAACTGATATAACTCACTGCATTGCATATGGATAGTTTTATTAAAAACTGATATAACTCAGTCTATTGCATATGGATAGTTTTATTAAAAACTGATATAACTCAGTGCATTGCATATGGATAGTTTTATTAAAAACTGATATAACTCAGTCTATTGCATATGGATAGTTTTATTAAAAACTGATATAACTCAGTGCATTGCATATGGATAGTTTTATTAAAAACTGATATAACTCACTGCATTGCATATGGATAGTTTTATTAAAAACTGATATAACTCAGTCTATTGCATATGGATGGTTTTATTAAAAACTGATATAACTCACTGCATTGCATATGGATAGTTTTATTAAAAACTGATATAACTCAGTCTATTGCATATGGATAGTTTTATTAAAAACTGATATAACTCAGTCTATTGCATATGGATAGTTTTATTAAAAACTGATATAACTCAGTCTATTGCATATGGATAGTTTTATTAAAAACTGATATAACTCAGTGCATTGCATATGGATAGTTTTATTAAAAACTGATATAACTCAGTCTATTGCATATGGATAGTTTTATTAAAAACTGATATAACTCAGTGCATTGCATATGGATAGTTTTATTAAAAACTGATATAACTCAGTGCATTGCATATGGATAGTTTTATTAAAAACTGATATAACTCACTGCATTGCATATGGATAGTTTTATTAAAAACTGATATAACTCAGTCTATTGCATATGGATGGTTTTATTAAAAACTGATATAACTCACTGCATTGCATATGGATAGTTTTATTAAAAACTGATATAACTCAGTGCATTGCATATGGATAGTTTTATTAAAAACTGATATAACTCAGTGCATTGCATATGGATAGTTTTATTAAAAACTGATATAACTCAGTGCATTGCATATGGATAGTTTTATTAAAAACTGATATAACTCACTGCATTGCATATGGATAGTTTTATTAAAAACTGATATAACTCAGTGCATTGCATATGGATGGTTTTATTAAAAACTGATATAACTCACTGCATTGCATATGGATAGTTTTATTAAAAACTGATATAACTCAGTCTATTGCATATGGATAGTTTTATTAAAAACTGATATAACTCAGTCTATTGCATATGGATAGTTTTATTAAAAACTGATATAACTCAGTCTATTGCATATGGATAGTTTTATTAAAAACTGATATAACTCAGTGCATTGCATATGGATAGTTTTATTAAAAACTGATATAACTCAGTCTATTGCATATGGATAGTTTTATTAAAAACTGATATAACTCAGTGCATTGCATATGGATAGTTTTATTAAAAACTGATATAACTCAGTGCATTGCATATGGATAGTTTTATTAAAAACTGATATAACTCACTGCATTGCATATGGATAGTTTTATTAAAAACTGATATAACTCAGTCTATTGCATATGGATGGTTTTATTAAAAATTGATATAACTCACTGCATTGCATATGGATAGTTTTATTAAAAACTGATATAACTCAGCGCATTGAATTTGGTTAGTTTTATTAAAAACTGATATAACTCAGTGCATTGCATATGGATAGTTTTATTAAAAACTGATATAACTCAGTCTATTGCATATGGATAGTTTTATTAAAAACTGATATAACTCAGTGCATTGCATATGGATAGTTTTATTAAAAACTGATATAACTCAGCGCATTGCATATGGATAGTTTTATTAAAAACTGATATAACTCAGTGCATTGCATATGGATAGTTTTATTAAAAACTGATATAACTCAGTCTATTGCATATGGATAGTTTTATTAAAAACTGATATAACTCAGTGCATTGCATATGGATAGTTTTATTAAAAACTGATATAACTCAGTCTATTGCATATGGATAGTTTTATTAAAAACTGATATAACTCAGTGCATTGCATATGGATAGTTTTATTAAAAACTGATATAACTCAGTGCATTGCATATGGATAGTTTTATTAAAAACTGATATAACTCACTGCATTGCATATGGATAGTTTTATTAAAAACTGATATAACTCAGTCTATTGCATATGGATGGTTTTATTAAAAACTGATATAACTCACTGCATTGCATATGGATAGTTTTATTAAAAACTGATATAACTCAGTCTATTGCATATGGATAGTTTTATTAAAAACTGATATAACTCAGTCTATTGCATATGGATAGTTTTATTAAAAACTGATATAACTCAGTGCATTGCATATGGATAGTTTTATTAAAAACTGATATAACTCAGTCTATTGCATATGGATGGTTTTATTAAAAACTGATATAACTCACTGCATTGCATATGGATAGTTTTATTAAAAACTGATATAACTCAGTCTATTGCATATGGATAGTTTTATTAAAAACTGATATAACTCAGTGCATTGCATATGGATAGTTTTATTAAAAACTGATATAACTCAGTCTATTGCATATGGATGGTTTTATTAAAAACTGATATAACTCACTGCATTGCATATGGATAGTTTTATTAAAAACTGATATAACTCAGTCTATTGCATATGGATAGTTTTATTAAAAACTGATATAACTCAGTCTATTGCATATGGATAGTTTTATTAAAAACTGATATAACTCAGTCTATTGCATATGGATAGTTTTATTAAAAACTGATATAACTCACTGCATTGCATATGGATAGTTTTATTAAAAACTGATATAACTCAGTGCCTTGCATATGGATAGTTTTATTAAAAACTGATATAACTCAGTCTATTGCATATGGATGGTTTTATTAAAAACTGATATAACTCACTGCATTGCATATGGATAGTTTTATTAAAAACTGATATAACTCAGTCTATTGCATATGGATAGTTTTATTAAAAACTGATATAACTCAGTGCATTGCATATGGATAGTTTTATTAAAAACTGATATAACTCAGTGCATTGCATATGGATAGTTTTATTAAAAACTGATATAACTCAGTGCATTGCATATGGATAGTTTTATTAAAAACTGATATAACTCAGCGCATTGAATTTGGTTAGTTTTATTAAAAACTGATATAACTCAGTGCATTGCATATGGATGGTTTTATTAAAAACTGATATAACTCACTGCATTGCATATGGATAGTTTTATTAAAACCTGATATAACTCAGTGCATTGCATTTGGTTAGTTTTATTAAAAACTGATATAACTCAGTGCATTGCATATGGATAGTTTTATTAAAAACTGATATAACTCAGTGCATTGCATATGGATAGTTTTATTAAAAACTGATATAACTCAGTCTATTGCATATGGATAGTTTTATTAAAAACTGATATAACTCAGTGCATTGCATATGGATAGTTTTATTAAAAACTGATATAACTCAGTCTATTGCATATGGATGGTTTTATTAAAAACTGATATAACTCACTGCATTGCATATGGATAGTTTTATTAAAAACTGATATAACTCAGTCTATTGCATATGGATAGTTTTATTAAAAACTGATATAACTCAGTGCATTG
The DNA here is from genome assembly GCA_037013455.1 of Ceratitis rosa. Lineage (NCBI taxonomy): Eukaryota > Metazoa > Arthropoda > Insecta > Diptera > Tephritidae > Ceratitis > Ceratitis rosa. The sequence goes on along the minus strand of JAWMAG010000328.1, from coordinate 22,377 downwards.
CATATGGATAGTTTTATTAAAAACTGATATAACTCAGTCTATTGCATATGGATGGTTTTATTAAAAACTGATATAACTCACTGCATTGCATATGGATAGTTTTATTAAAAACTGATATAACTCAGTCTATTGCATATGGATAGTTTTATTAAAAACTGATATAACTCAGTGCATTGCATATGGATAGTTTTATTAAAAACTGATATAACTCAGTGCATTGCATATGGATAGTTTTATTAAAAACTGATATAACTCAGTCTATTGCATATGGATAGTTTTATTAAAAACTGATATAACTCAGTGCATTGCATATGGATAGTTTTATTAAAAACTGATATAACTCAGTCTATTGCATATGGATAGTTTTATTAAAAACTGATATAACTCAGTGCATTGCATATGGATAGTTTTATTAAAAACTGATATAACTCAGTGCATTGCATATGGATAGTTTTATTAAAAACTGATATAACTCAGTCTATTGCATATGGATAGTTTTATTAAAAACTGATATAACTCAGTGCATTGCATATGGATAGTTTTATTAAAAACTGATATAACTCAGTGCATTGCATTTGGTTAGTTTTATTAAAAACTGATATAACTCAGTCTATTGCATATGGATGGTTTTATTAAAAACTGATATAACTCACTGCATTGCATATGGATAGTTTTATTAAAAACTGATATAACTCAGTCTATTGCATATGGATAGTTTTATTAAAAACTGATATAACTCACTGCATTGCATATGGATAGTTTTATTAAAACCTGATATAACTCAGTGCATTGCATTTGGTTAGTTTTATTAAAAACTGATATAACTCAGTGCATTGCATATGGATAGTTTTATTAAAAACTGATATAACTCAGTGCATTGCATATGGATAGTTTTATTAAAAACTGATATAACTCAGTCTATTGCATATGGATAGTTTTATTAAAAACTGATATAACTCAGTGCATTGCATATGGATAGTTTTATTAAAAACTGATATAACTCACTGCATTGCATATGGACAGTTTTACTAAAACCTGATATAACTCAGTGCAGTGCATATGGATAGTTTTATTAAAAACTGATATAACTCAGTGCATTGCATATGGATAGTTTTATTAAAAACTGATATAACTCAGTGCATTGCATATGGATAGTTTTATTAAAACCTGATATAACTCAGTGCATTGCATATGGATAGTTTTATTAAAAACTGATATAACTCAGTGCATTGCATATGGATAGTTTTATTAAAACCTGATATAACTCAGCGCATTGAATTTGGTTAGTTTTATTAAAAACTGATATAACTCAGTGCATTGCATATGGATGGTTTTATTAAAAACTGATATAACTCACTGCATTGCATATGGATAGTTTTATTAAAACCTGATATAACTCAGTGCATTGCATTTGGTTAGTTTTATTAAAAACTGATATAACTCAGTGCATTGCATATGGATAGTTTTATTAAAAACTGATATAACTCAGTGCATTGCATATGGATAGTTTTATTAAAAACTGATATAACTCAGTCTATTGCATATGGATAGTTTTATTAAAAACTGATATAACTCAGTGCATTGCATATGGATAGTTTTATTAAAAACTGATATAACTCACTGCATTGCATATGGACAGTTTTACTAAAACCTGATATAACTCAGTGCAGTGCATATGGATAGTTTTATTAAAAACTGATATAACTCATTGCATTGCATATGGATAGGTTTATTAAAAACTGATATAACTCAGTGCATTGCATATGGATAGTTTTATTAAAAACTGATATAACTCACTGCATTGCATATGGATAGTTTTATTAAAAACTGATATAACTCAGTCTATTGCATATGGATAGTTTTATTAAAAACTGATATAACTCAGTGCATTGCATATGGATAGTTTTATTAAAAACTGATATAACTCACTGCATTGCATATGGACAGTTTTACTAAAACCTGATATAACTCAGTGCAGTGCATATGGATAGTTTTATTAAAAACTGATATAACTCAGTGCATTGCATATGGATAGGTTTATTAAAAACTGATATAACTCAGTGCATTGCATATGGATAGGTTTATTAAAAACTGATATAACTCAGTGCATTGCATATGGATAGTTTTATTAAAAACTGATATAACTCAGTGCATTGCATATGGATAGTTTTATTAAAAACTGATATAACTCAGTGCATTGCATATGGATAGTTTTATTAAAAACTGATATAACTCAGTGCATTGCATATGGACAGTTTTACTAAAACCTGATATAACTCAGCGCATTGAATTTGGTTAGTTTTATTAAAAACTGATATAACTCAGTGCATTGCATATGGATAGGTTTATTAAAAACTGATATAACTCAGTGCATTGCATATGGATAGGTTTATTAAAAACTGATATAACTCAGTGCATTGCATATGGATAGGTTTATTAAAAACTGATATAACTCAGTGCATTGCATATGGATAGGTTTATTAAAAACTGATATAACTCAGTGCATTGCATATGGATAGGTTTATTAAAAACTGATATAACTCAGCGCATTGAATTTGGTTAGTTTTATTAAAAACTGATATAACTCAGTGCATTGCATATGGATAGTTTTATTAAAAACTGATATAACTCAGTGCATTGCATATGGACAGTTTTATTAAAAACTGATATAACTCAGTGCATTGCATATGGATAGGTTTATTAAAAACTGATATAACTCAGTGCATTGCATATGGATAGGTTTATTAAAAACTGATATAACTCAGTGCATTGCATATGGATAGGTTTATTAAAAACTGATATAACTCAGTGCATTGCATATGGATAGGTTTGTTAAAAACTGATATAACTCAGTGCATTGCATATGGATAGTTTTATTAAAAACTGATATAACTCAGTGCATTGCATATGGACAGTTTTACTAAAACCTGATATAACTCAGCGCATTGAATTTGGTTAGTTTTATTAAAAACTGATATAACTCAGTGCATTGCATATGGATAGGTTTATTAAAAACTGATATAACTCAGTGCATTGCATATGGATAGGTTTATTAAAAACTGATATAACTCAGTGCATTGCATATGGATAGTTTTATTAAAAACTGATATAACTCAGTGCATTGCATATGGACAGTTTTACTAAAACCTGATATAACTCAGCGCATTGAATTTGGTTAGTTTTATTAAAAACTGATATAACTCAGTGCATTGCATATGGATAGGTTTATTAAAAACTGATATAATTCAGTGCATTGCATATGGATAGGTTTATTAAAAACTGATATAACTCAGTGCATTGCATATGGATAGGTTTATTAAAAACTGATATAACTCAGTGCATTGCATATGGATAGGTTTATTAAAAACTGATATAACTCAGTGCATTGCATATGGATAGGTTTATTAAAAACTGATATAACTCAGTGCATTGCATATGGATAGGTTTATTAAAAACTGATATAACTCAGCGCATTGAATTTGGTTAGTTTTATTAAAAACTGATATAACTCAGTGCATTGCATATGGATAGTTTTATTAAAAACTGATATAACTCAATGCATTGCATATGGACAGTTTTACTAAAACCTGATATAACTCAGCGCATTGAATTTGGTTAGTTTTATTAAAAACTGATATAACTCAGTGCATTGCATATGGATAGGTTTATTAAAAACTGATATAACTCAGTGCATTGCATATGGATAGGTTTATTAAAAACTGATATAACTCAGTGCATTGCATATGGATAGGTTTATTAAAAACTGATATAACTCAGTGCATTGCATATGGATAGGTTTATTAAAAACTGATATAACTCAGTGCATTGCATATGGATAGGTTTATTAAAAACTGATATAACTCAGCGCATTGAATTTGGTTAGTTTTATTAAAAACTGATATAACTCAGTGCATTGCATATGGATAGTTTTATTAAAAACTGATATAACTCAGTGCATTGCATATGGATAGTTTTATTAAAAACTGATATAACTCAGTGCATTGCATATGGATAGTTTTATTAAAAACTGATATAACTCAGTGCATTGCATATGGATAGTTTTATTAAAAACTGATATAACTCAGTGCATTTCATATGGATAGTTTTATTAAAAACTGATATAACTCAGTGCATTGCATATGGATAGGTTTATTAAAAACTGATATAACTCAGCGCATTGAATTTGGTTAGTTTTATTAAAAACTGATATAACTCAGTGCATTGCATATGGATAGGTTTATTAAAAACTGATATAAGTCAGTGCATTGCATATGGATAGGTTTATTAAAAACTGATATAACTCAGTGCATTGCATATGGATAGGTTTATTAAAAACTGATATAACTCAGCGCATTGAATTTGGTTAGTTTTATTAAAAACTGATATAACTCAGTGCATTGCATATGGATAGTTTTATTAAAAACTGATATAACTCAGCGCATTGAATTTGGTTAGTTTTATTAAAAACTGATATAACTCAGTCTATTGCATATGGATAGTTTTATTAAAAACTGATATAACTCAGTGCATTGCATATGGATGGTTTTATTAAAAACTGATAGAACTCACTGCATTGCATATGGATAGTTTTATTAAAACCTGATATAACTCAGTGCATTGCATTTGGTTAGTTTTATTAAAAACTGATATAACTCAGTGCATTGCATATGGATAGTTTTATTAAAAACTGATATAACTCAGTGCATTGCATATGGATAGTTTTATTAAAAACTGATATAACTCAGTCTATTGCATATGGATAGTTTTATTAAAAACTGATATAACTCAGTGCATTGCATATGGATAGTTTTATTAAAAACTGATATAACTCACTGCATTGCATATGGACAGTTTTACTAAAACCTGATATAACTCAGTGCAGTGCATATGGATAGTTTTATTAAAAACTGATATAACTCAGTGCATTGCATATGGATAGGTTTATTAAAAACTGATATAACTCAGTGCATTGCATATGGATAGGTTTATTAAAAACTGATATAACTCAGTGCATTGCATATGGATAGTTTTATTAAAAACTGATATAACTCAGTCTATTGCATATGGATAGTTTTATTAAAAACTGATATAACTCAGTGCATTGCATATGGATAGTTTTATTAAAAACTGATATAACTCAGTGCATTGCATATGGACAGTTTTACTAAAACCTGATATAACTCAGTGCAGTGCATATGGATAGTTTTATTAAAAACTGATATAACTCAGTGCATTGCATATGGATAGGTTTATTAAAAACTGATATAACTCAGTGCATTGCATATGGATAGTTTTATTAAAAACTGATATAACTCACTGCATTGCATATGGACAGTTTTACTAAAACCTGATATAACTCAGTGCAGTGCATATGGATAGTTTTATTAAAAACTGATATAACTCAGTGCATTGCATATGGATAGTTTTATTAAAAACTGATATAACTCAGTGCATTGCATATGGATAGTTTTATTAAAACCTGATATAACTCAGTGCATTGCATATGGATAGTTTTATTAAAAACTGATATAACTCAGTGCATTGCATATGGATAGTTTTATTAAAACCTGATATAACTCAGCGCATTGAATTTGGTTAGTTTTATTAAAAACTGATATAACTCAGTGCATTGCATATGGATGGTTTTATTAAAAACTGATATAACTCACTGCATTGCATATGGATAGTTTTATTAAAACCTGATATAACTCAGTGCATTGCATTTGGTTAGTTTTATTAAAAACTGATATGACTCAGTGCATTGCATATGGATAGTTTTATTAAAAACTGATATAACTCAGTGCATTGCATATGGATAGTTTTATTAAAAACTGATATAACTCAGTCTATTGCATATGGATAGTTTTATTAAAAACTGATATAACTCAGTGCATTGCATATGGATAGTTTTATTAAAAACTGATATAACTCACTGCATTGCATATGGACAGTTTTACTAAAACCTGATATAACTCAGTGCAGTGCATATGGATAGTTTTATTAAAAACTGATATAACTCAGTGCATTGCATATGGATAGGTTTATTAAAAACTGATATAACTCAGTGCATTGCATATGGATAGTTTTATTAAAAACTGATATAACTCAGCGCATTGAATTTGGTTAGTTTTATTAAAAACTGATATAACTCAGTGCATTGCATATGGATGGTTTTATTAAAAACTGATATAACTCACTGCATTGCATATGGATAGTTTTATTAAAACCTGATATAACTCAGTGCATTGCATTTGGTTAGTTTTATTAAAAACTGATATAACTCAGTGCATTGCATATGGATAGTTTTATTAAAAACTGATATAACTCAGTGCATTGCATATGGATAGTTTTATTAAAACCTGATATAACTCAGTGCATTGCATATGGATAGTTTTATTAAAACCTGATATAACTCAGTGCATTGCATATGGATAGTTTTATTAAAAACTGATATAACGCAGTGCATTGCATATGGTTAGTTTTATTAAAAACTGATATAACTCAGTGCATTGCATATGGATAGTTTTATTAAAAACTGATATAACTCAGTGCATTGAATATGGATAGTTTTATTAAAAACTGATATAACTCAGTGCATTGCATATGGATAGTTTTATTAAAAACTGATATAACTCAGTGCATTGCATATGGATAGTTTTATTAAAAACTGATATAACTCAGTGCATTGCATATGGATAGTTTTATTAAAAACTGATATAACTCAGTCTATTGCATATGGATAGTTTTATTATAAACTGATATAACTCAGTGCATTGCATTTGGTTAGTTTTATTAAAAACTGATATAACTCAGTGCATTGCATATGGATAGTTTTATTAAAAACTGATATAACTCAGTCTATTGCATATGGATAGTTTTATTAAAAACTGATATAACTCAGTGCATTGCATATGGATAGTTTGATTAAAAACTGATATAACTCAGTGCATTGCATATGGATAGTTTTATTAAAAACTGATATAACTCAGTGCATTGCATATGGATAGTTTTATTAAAAACTGATATAACTCAGTGCATTGCATATGGATAGTTTTATTAAAAACTGATATAACTCAGTGCATTGCATATGGATAGTTTTATTAAAAACTGATATAACTCAGTGCATTGCATATGGATAGTTTTATTAAAAACTGATATAACTCAGTGCATTGCATATGGATAGTTTTATTATAAACTGATATAACTCAGTGCATTGCATTTGGTTAGTTTTATTAAAAACTGATATAACTCAGTGCATTGCATTTGGTTAGTTTTATTAAAACCTGATATAACGCAGTGCATTGCATATGGATAGTTTTATTAAAAACTGATATAACTCAGTGCATTGCATATGGATAGTTTTATTAAAACCTGATATAACTCAGTGCATTGCATATGGATAGTTTTATTAAAAACTGATATAACGCAGTGCATTGCATATGGATAGTTTTATTAAAAACTGATATAACGCAGTGCATTGCATATGGATAGTTTTATTAAAAACTGATATAACTCAGTGCATTGCATTTGGTTAGTTTTATTAAAAACTGATATAACTCAGTGCAGTGCATATGGATAGTTTTATTAAAACCTGATATAACTCAGTGCATTGCATATGGATAGTTTTATTAAAACCTGATATAACTCAGTGCATTGCATATGGATAGTTTTATTAAAAACTGATATAACTCAGTGCATTGCATATGGATAGTTTTATTAAAAACTGATATAACTCACTGCATTGCATATGGATAGTTTTACTAAAACCTGATATAACTCAGTGCATTGCATATGGATAGTTTTATTAAAAACTGGTATAACTCAGTGCATTGCATTTGGTTAGTTTTATTAAAAACTGATATAACTCAGTGCATTGCATATGGATAGTTTTATTAAAAACTGATATAACTCAGTGCATTGCATATGGATAGTTTTATTAAAAACTGATATAACTCAGTGCATTGCATTTGGTTAGTTTTATTAAAAACTGATATAACTCAGTGCATTGCATTTGGTTAGTTTTATTAAAACCTGATATAACTCAGTGCATTGCATATGGATAGTTTTATTAAAAACTGATATAACTCAGTGCATTGCATATGGATAGTTTTATTAAAAACTGATATAACTCAGTGCATTGCATATGGATAGTTTTATTAAAAACTGATATAACTCAGTGCATTTCATATGGATAGTTTTATTAAAAACTGATATAACTCAGTGCATTGCATATGGATAGTTTTATTAAAAACTGATATAACTCAGTGCATTGCATATGGATAGTTTTATTAAAAACTGATATAACTCAGTGCATTGCATATGGATAGTTTTAGTAAAAACTGATATAACTCACTGCATTGCATATGGATAGTTTTATTAAAAACTGATATAACTCAGTCCATTGCATATGGATAGTTTTATTAAAAACTGATATAACTCAGTGCATTGCATATGTATAGTTTTATTAAAAACTGATATAACTCACTGCATTACATATTGATAGTTTTATTAAAACCTGATATAACTCAGTGCATTGCATATGGATAGTTTTATTAAAAACTGATATAACTCAGTGCATTGCATATGGATAGTTTTATTAAAAACTGATATAACTTACTGCATTGCATATGGATAGTTTTATTAAAAACTGATATAACTCAGTCTATTGCATATGGATAGTTTTATTAAAAACTGATATAACTCAGTGCATTGCATATGGATAGTTTTATTAAAAACTGATATAACTCAGTGCATTGCATATGGATAGTTTTATTAAAAACTGATATAACTCAGTGCATTGCATATGGATAGTTTTATTAAAAACTGATATAACTCAGTGCATTGCATATGGATAGTTTTATTAAAAACTGATATAACTCAGTGCATTGCATATGAATAGTTTTATTAAAACCTGATATAACTCACTGCATTGCATATGGATAGTTTTATTAAAAACTGATATAACTCACTGCATTACATATGGATAGTTTTATTAAAACCTGATATAACTCAGTGCATTGCATATGGATAGTTTTATTAAAAACTGATATAACTCAGTGCATTGCATATGGATAGTTTTATTAAAAACTGATATAACTTACTGCATTGCATATGGATAGTTTTATTAAAAACTGATATAACTCAGTCTATTGCATATGGATAGTTTTATTAAAAACTGATATAACTCAGTGCATTGCATATGGATAGTTTTATTAAAAACGGATATAACTCAGTGCATTGCATATGGATAGTTTTATTAAAAACTGATATAACTCAGTGCATTGCATATGTATAGTTTTATTAAAAACTGATATAACTCACTGCATTACATATTGATAGTTTTATTAAAAACTGATATAACTCAGTCTATTGCATATGGATAGTTTTATTAAAAACTGATATAACTCAGTGCATTGCATATGGATAGTTTTATTAAAAACTGATATAACTTACTGCATTGCATATGGATAGTTTTATTAAAAACTGATATAACTCAGTCTATTGCATATGGATAGTTTTATTAAAAACTGATATAACTCAGTGCATTGCATATGGATAGTTTTATTAAAAACTGATATAACTCAGTGCATTGCATATGGATAGTTTTATTAAAAACTGATATAACTCAGTGCATTGCATATGGATAGTTTTATTAAAAACTGATATAACTCAGTGCATTGCATATGGATAGTTTTATTAAAAACTGATATAACTTACTGCATTGCATATGTATAGTTTTATTAAAAACTGATATAACTCAGTCTATTGCATATGGATAGTTTTATTAAAAACTGATATAACTCAGTGCATTGCATATGGATAGTTTTATTAAAAACTGATATAACTCAGTGCATTGCATATGGATAGTTTTATTAAAAACTGATATAACTTACTGCATTGCATATGGATAGTTTTATTAAAAACTGATATAACTCAGTCTATTGCATATGGATAGTTTTATTAAAAACTGATATAACTCAGTGCATTGCATATGGATAGTTTTATTAAAAACTGATATAACTCAGTGCATTGCATATGGATAGTTTTATTAAAAACTGATATAACTTACTGCATTGCATATGGATAGTTTTATTAAAAACTGATATAACTCAGTCTATTGCATATGGATAGTTTTATTAAAAACTGATATAACTCAGTGCATTGCATATGGATAGTTTTATTAAAAACTGATATAACTCAGTGCATTGCATATGGATAGTTTTATTAAAAACTGATATAACTCACTGCATTACATATTGATAGTTTTATTAAAAACTGATATAACTCAGTCTATTGCATATGGATAGTTTTATTAAAAACTGATATAACTCAGTCTATTGCATATGGATAGTTTTATTAAAAACTGATATAACTCAGTGCATTGCATATGGATAGTTTTATTAAAAACTGATATAACTCAGTGCATTGCATATGGATAGTTTTATTAAAAACTGATATAACTCAGTGCATTGCATATGGATAGTTTTATTAAAAACTGATATAACTCAGTGCATTGCATATGGATAGTTTTATTAAAAACTGATATAACTCACTGCATTACATATTGATAGTTTTATTAAAAACTGATATAACTCAGTCTATTGCATATGGATAGTTTTATTAAAAACTGATATAACTCAGTCTATTGCATATGGATAGTTTTATTAAAAACTGATATAACTCAGTGCATTGCATATGGATAGTTTTATTAAAAACTGATATAACTCAGTGCATTGCATATGGATAGTTTTATTAAAAACTGATATAACTCAGTGCATTGCATATGGATAGTTTTATTAAAAACTGATATAACTCAGTGCATTGCATATGGATAGTTTTATTAAAAACTGATATAACTTACTGCATTGCATATGTATAGTTTTATTAAAAACTGATATAACTCAGTCTATTGCATATGGATAGTTTTATTAAAAACTGATATAACTCAGTGCATTGCATATGGATAGTTTTATTAAAAACTGATATAACTCAGTGCATTGCATATGGATAGTTTTATTAAAAACTGATATAACTTACTGCATTGCATATGGATAGTTTTATTAAAAACTGATATAACTCAGTCTATTGCATATGGATAGTTTTATTAAAAACTGATATAACTCAGTGCATTGCATATGGATAGTTTTATTAAAAACTGATATAACTCAGTGCATTGCATATGGATAGTTTTATTAAAAACTGATATAACTCAGTGCATTGCATATGGATAGTTTTATTAAAAACTGATATAACTCAGTGCATTGCATATGGATAGTTTTATTAAAAACTGATATAACTCAGTGCATTGCATATGAATAGTTTTATTAAAACCTGATATAACTCACTGCATTGCATATGGATAGTTTTATTAAAAACTGATATAACTCACTGCATTACATATGGATAGTTTTATTAAAACCTGATATAACTCAGTGCATTGCATATGGATAGTTTTATTAAAAACTGATATAACTCAGTGCATTGCATATGGATAGTTTTATTAAAAACTGATATAACTCAGTGCATTGCATATGTATAGTTTTATTAAAAACTGATATAACTTACTGCATTGCATATGGATAGTTTTATTAAAAACTGATATAACTCAGTCTATTGCATATGGATAGTTTTATTAAAAACTGATATAACTCAGTGCATTGCATATGGATAGTTTTATTAAAAACTGATATAACTCAGTGCATTGCATATGGATAGTTTTATTAAAAACTGATATAACTCAGTGCATTGCATATGTATAGTTTTATTAAAAACTGATATAACTCACTGCATTACATATTGATAGTTTTATTAAAAACTGATATAACTCAGTCTATTGCATATGGATAGTTTTATTAAAAACTGATATAACTCAGTGCATTGCATATGGATAGTTTTATTAAAAACTGATATAACTTACTGCATTGCATATGGATAGTTTTATTAAAAACTGATATAACTCAGTCTATTGCATATGGATAGTTTTATTAAAAACTGATATAACTAAGTGCATTGCATATGGATAGTTTTATTAAAAACTGATATAACTCAGTGCATTGCATATGGATAGTTTTATTAAAAACTGATATAACTCAGTGCATTGCATATGGATAGTTTTATTAAAAACTGATATAACTCAGTGCATTGCATATGGATAGTTTTATTAAAAACTGATATAACTCAGTGCATTGCATATGGATAGTTTTATTAAAAACTGATATAACTCAGTGCATTGCATATGGATAGTTTTATTAAAAACTGATATAACTCAGTGCATTGCATATGGATAGTTTTATTAAAAACTGATATAACTCAGTCTATTGCATATGGATAGTTTTATTAAAAACTGATATAACTCAGTGCATTGCATATGGATAGTTTTATTAAAAACTGATATAACTCAGTGCATTGCATATGGATAGTTTTATTAAAAACTGATATAACTCACTGCATTACATATTGATAGTTTTATTAAAAACTGATATAACTCAGTCTATTGCATATGGATAGTTTTATTAAAAACTGATATAACTCAGTGCATTGCATATGTATAGTTTTATTAAAAACTGATATAACTTACTGCATTGCATATGGATAGTTTTATTAAAAACTGATATAACTCAGTCTATTGCATATGGATAGTTTTATTAAAAACTGATATAACTCAGTGCATTGCATATGGATAGTTTTATTAAAAACTGATATAACTCAGTGCATTGCATATGGATAGTTTTATTAAAAACTGATATAACTCAGTGCATTGCATATGGATAGTTTTATTAAAAACTGATATAACTCAGTGCATTGCATATGGATAGTTTTATTAAAAACTGATATAACTTACTGCATTGCATATGGATAGTTTTATTAAAAACTGATATAACTCAGTCTATTGCATATGGATAGTTCTATTAAAAACTGATATAACTCAGTGCATTGCATATGGATAGTTTTATTAAAAACTGATATAACTCAGTGCATTGCATATGGATAGTTTTATTAAAAACTGATATAACTCAGTGCATTGCATATGAATAGTTTTATTAAAACCTGATATAACTCACTGCATTGCATATGGATAGTTTTATTAAAAACTGATATAACTCACTGCATTACATATGGATAGTTTTATTAAAACCTGATATAACTCAGTGCATTGCATATGGATAGTTTTATTAAAAACTGATATAACTCAGTGCATTGCATATGGATAGTTTTATTAAAAACTGATATAACTTACTGCATTGCATATGGATAGTTTTATTAAAAACTGATATAACTCAGTCTATTGCATATGGATAGTTTTATTAAAAACTGATATAACTCAGTGCATTGCATATGGATAGTTTTATTAAAAACTGATATAACTCAGTGCATTGCATATGGATAGTTTTATTAAAAACTGATATAACTCAGTGCATTGCATATGGATAGTTTTATTAAAAACTGATATAACTCAGTGCATTGCATATGGATAGTTTTATTAAAAACTGATATAACTCAGTCTATTGCATATGGATAGTTTTATTAAAAACTGATATAACTCAGTGCATTGCATATGGATAGTTTCATTAAAAACTGATATAACTCAGTGCATTGCATATGGATAGTTTTATTAAAAACTGATATAACTCAGTGCATTGCATATGGATAGTTTTATTAAAAACTGATATAACTCAGTGCATTGCATATGGATAGTTTTATTAAAAACTGATATAACTCAGTGCATTGCATATGAATAGTTTTATTAAAACCTGATATAACTCACTGCATTGCATATGGATAGTTTTATTAAAAACTGATATAACTCACTGCATTACATATGGATAGTTTTATTAAAACCTGATATAACTCAGTGCATTGCATATGGATAGTTTTATTAAAAACTGATATAACTCAGTGCATTGCATATGGATAGTTTTATTAAAAACTGATATAACTTACTGCATTGCATATGGATAGTTTTATTAAAAACTGATATAACTCAGTGCATTGCATATGGATAGTTTTAGTAAAAACTGATATAACTCACTGCATTGCATATGGATAGTTTTATTAAAAACTGATATAACTCAGTGCATTGCATATGGATAGTTTTATTAAAAACTGATATAACTTACTGCATTGCATATGGATAGTTTTATTAAAAACTGATATAACTTACTGCATTGCATATGGATAGTTTTATTAAAAACTGATATAACTCAGTGCATTGCATTTGGATAGTTTTATTAAAAACTGATATAACTCAGTGCATTGCATATGGATAGTTTTATTAAAAACTGATATAACTCAGTGCATTGCATATGGATAGTTTTATTAAAAACTGATATAACTCAGTGCATTGCATATGGATAGTTTTATTAAAAACTGATATAACTTACTGCATTGCATATGGATAGTTTTATTAAAAACTGATATAACTTACTGCATTGCATATGGATAGTTTTATTAAAAACTGATATAACTTACTGCATTGCATATGGATAGTTTTATTAAAAACTGATATAACTTACTGCATTGCATATGGATAGTTTTATTAAAAACTGATATAACTCAGTGCATTGCATTTGGATAGTTTTATTAAAAACTGATATAACTCAGTGCATTGCATATGGATAGTTTTATTAAAAACTGATATAACTCAGTGCATTGCATATGGATAGTTTTATTAAAAACTGATATAACTCAGTGCATTGCATATGGATAGTTTTATTAAAAACTGATATAACTTACTGCATTGCATATGGATAGTTTTATTAAAAACTGATATAACTCAGTGCATTGCATATGGATAGTTTTATTAAAAACTGATATAACTCAGTGCATTGCATATGGATAGTTTTATTAAAACCTGATATAACTCACTGCATTGCATATGGATAGTTTTATTAAAAACTGATATAACTCACTGCATTACATATGGATAGTTTTATTAAAAACTGATATAACTCAGTGCATTGCATATGGATAGTTTTATTAAAAACTGATATAACTCAGTGCATTGCATATGGATAGTTTTATTAAAAACTGATATAACTCAGTGCATTGCATATGGATAGTTTTATTAAAAACTGATATAACTCAGTGCATTGCATATGGATAGTTTTATTAAAAACTGATATAACTCAGTGCATTGCATATGGATAGTTTTATTAAAAACTGATATAACTTACTGCATTGCATATGGATAGTTTTATTAAAAACTGATATAACTCAGTGCATTGCATATGGATAGTTTTATTAAAAACTGATATAACTCACTGCATTGCATATGGATAGTTTTATTAAAAACTGATATAACTCAGTGCATTGCATATGGATAGTTTTATTAAAAACTGATATAACTTACTGCATTGCATATGGATAGTTTTATTAAAAACTGATATAACTCAGTGCATTGCATATGGATAGTTTTATTAAAAACTGATATAACTCACTGCATTGCATATGGATAGTTTTATTAAAAACTGATATAACTCACTGCATTGCATATGGATAGTTTTATTAAAAACTGATATAACTCAGTGCATTGCATATGGATAGTTTTATTAAAAACTGATATAACTCACTGCATTGCATATGGATAGTTTATTAAAAACTGATATAACTCAGTGCATTGCATATGGATAGTTTTATTAAAAACTGATATAACTTACTGCATTGCATATGGATAGTTTTATTAAAAACTGATATAACTCAGTGCATTGCATATGGATAGTTTTATTAAAAACTGATATAACTCACTGCATTGCATATGGATAGTTTTATTAAAAACTGATATAACTCACTGCATTGCATATGGATAGTTTTATTAAAAACTGATATAACTCAGTGCATTGCATATGGATAGTTTTATTAAAAACTGATATAACTCACTGCATTGCATATGGATAGTTTTATTAAAAACTGATATAACTTACTGCATTGCATATGGATAGTTTTATTAAAAACTGATATAACTTACTGCATTGCATATGGATAGTTTTATTAAAAACTGATATAACTCAGTGCATTGCATATGGATAGTTTTATTAAAAACTGATATAACTCACTGCATTGCATATGGATAGTTTTATTAAAAACTGATATAACTTACTGCATTGCATATGGATAGTTTTATTAAAAACTGATATAACTCAGTGCATTGCATATGGATAGTTTTATTAAAAACTGATATAACTCACTGCATTGCATATGGATAGTTTTATTAAAAACTGATATAACTCAGTGCATTGCATATGGATAGTTTTATTAAAAACTGATATAACTTACTGCATTGCATATGGATAGTTTTATTAAAACTGATATAACTCAGTGCATTGCATATGGATAGTTTTATTAAAAACTGATATAACTCACTGCATTGCATATGGATAGTTTTATTAAAAACTGATATAACTCACTGCATTGCATATGGATAGTTTTATTAAAAACTGATATAACTCACTGCATTGCATATGGATAGTTTTATTAAAAACTGATATAACTCAGTGCATTGCATATGGATAGTTTCATTAAAACTGATATAACTTACTGCATTGCATATGGATAGTTTTATTAAAAACTGATATAACTTACTGCATTGCATATGGATAGTTTTATTAAAAACTGATA
Organism: Ceratitis rosa; assembly: GCA_037013455.1. Classification (NCBI taxonomy): domain Eukaryota; kingdom Metazoa; phylum Arthropoda; class Insecta; order Diptera; family Tephritidae; genus Ceratitis; species Ceratitis rosa. The sequence continues at coordinate 5,763 of JAWMAG010000328.1, read as the reverse complement.
TAACTCAGTGCATTGCATATGGATAGTTTTATTAAAAACTGATATAACTCACTGCATTGCATATGGATAGTTTTATTAAAAACTGATATAACTCACTGCATTGCATATGGATAGTTTTATTAAAAACTGATATAACTCACTGCATTGCATATGGATAGTTTTATTAAAAACTGATATAACTCAGTGCATTGCATATGGATAGTTTCATTAAAAACTGATATAACTTACTGCATTGCATATGGATAGTTTTTATTTAAAAACTGATATAACTTACTGCATTGCATATGGATAGTTTTATTAAAAACTGATATAACTTACTGCATTGCATATGGATAGTTTATTAAAACTGATATAACTCAGTGCATTGCATATGGATAGTTTTATTAAAAACTGATATAACTCACTGCATTGCATATGGATAGTTTTATTAAAAACTGATATAACTTACTGCATTGCATATGGATAGTTTTATTAAAAACTGATATAACTCAGTGCATTGCATATGGATAGTTTTATTAAAACTGATATAACTCACTGCATTGCATATGGATAGTTTTATTAAAAACTGATATAACTCAGTGCATTGCATATGGATAGTTTTATTAAAAACTGATATAACTTACTGCATTGCATATGGATAGTTTTATTAAAAACTGATATAACTCAGTGCATTGCATATGGATAGTTTTATTAAAAACTGATATAACTCACTGCATTGCATATGGATAGTTTTATTAAAAACTGATATAACTCACTGCATTGCATATGGATAGTTTTATTAAAAACTGATATAACTCACTGCATTGCATATGGATAGTTTTATTAAAAACTGATATAACTCAGTGCATTGCATATGGATAGTTTTATTAAAAACTGATATAACTCAGTGCATTGCATATGGATAGTTTTATTAAAAACTGATATAACTCAGTGCATTGCATATGGATAGTTTTATTAAAAACTGATATAACTCAGTGCATTGCATATGGATAGTTTTATTAAAAACTGATATAACTTACTGCATTGCATATGGATAGTTTTATTAAAAACTGATATAACTCAGTGCATTGCATATGGATAGTTTTATTAAAAACTGATATAACTCAGTGCATTGCATATGGATAGTTTTATTAAAACCTGATATAACTCACTGCATTGCATATGGATAGTTTTATTAAAAACTGATATAACTTACTGCATTGCATATGGATAGTTTTATTAAAAACTGATATAACTCAGTGCATTGCATATGGATAGTTTTATTAAAAACTGATATAACTCAGTGCATTGCATATGGATAGTTTTATTAAAAACTGATATAACTCAGTGCATTGCATATGGATAGTTTATTAAAAACTGATATAACTCAGTGCATTGCATATGGATAGTTTTATTAAAAACTGATATAACTTACTGCATTGCATATGGATAGTTTTATTAAAAACTGATATAACTCAGTGCATTGCATATGGATAGTTTTATTAAAAACTGATATAACTCAGTGCATTGCATATGGATAGTTTTATTAAAAACTGATATAACTCACTGCATTGCATATGGATAGTTTTATTAAAAACTGATATAACTCACTGCATTGCATATGGATAGTTTTATTAAAAACTGATATAACTCACTGCATTGCATATGGATAGTTTTATTAAAAACTGATATAACTCAGTGCATTGCATTTGGATAGTTTTATTAAAAACTGATATAACTCAGTGCATTGCATATGGATAGTTTTATTAAAAACTGATATAACTCAGTGCATTGCATATGGATAGTTTTATTAAAAACTGATATAACTTACTGCATTGCATATGGATAGTTTTATTAAAAACTGATATAACTCAGTGCATTGCATATGGATAGTTTTATTAAAAACTGATATAACTCAGTGCATTGCATATGGATAGTTTTATTAAAAACTGATATAACTCAGTGCATTGCATTTGGATAGTTTTATTAAAAACTGATATAACTCAGTGCATTGCATATGGATAGTTTTATTAAAAACTGATATAACTCAGTGCATTGCATATGGATAGTTTTATTAAAAACTGATATAACTCACTGCATTGCATATGGATAGTTTTATTAAAAACTGATATAACTCACTGCATTGCATATGGATAGTTTTATTAAAAACTGATATAACTCAGTGCATTGCATATGGATAGTTTTATTAAAAACTGATATAACTCACTGCATTGCATATGGATAGTTTTATTAAAAACTGATATAACTCAGTGCATTGCATATGGATAGTTTTATTAAAAACTGATATAACTCAGTGCATTGCATATGGATAGTTTTATTAAAAACTGATATAACTCAGTGCATTGCATTTGGATAGTTTTATTAAAAACTGATATAACTCAGTGCATTGCATTTGGATAGTTTTATTAAAAACTGATATAACTCAGTGCATTGCATATGGATAGTTTTATTAAAAACTGATATAACTCACTGCATTGCATATGGATAGTTTTATTAAAAACTGATATAACTCAGTGCATTGCATTTGGATAGTTTTATTAAAAACTGATATAACTCAGTGCATTGCATATGGATAGTTTTATTAAAAACTGATATAACTCAGTGCATTGCATATGATAGTTTTATTAAAAACTGATATAACTCAGTGCATTGCATATGGATAGTTTTATTAAAAACTGATATAACTACTGCATTGCATATGGATAGTTTTATTAAAAACTGATATAACTCAGTGCATTGCATATGGATAGTTTTATTAAAAACTGATATAACTCAGTGCATTGCATATGGATAGTTTTATTAAAAACTGATATAACTCAGTGCATTGCATTTGGATAGTTTTATTAAAAACTGATATAACTCAGTGCATTGCATATGGATAGTTTTATTAAAAACTGATATAACTCACTGCATTGCATATGGATAGTTTTATTAAAAACTGATATAACTCAGTGCATTGCATATGGATAGTTTTATTAAAAACTGATATAACTCACTGCATTGCATATGGATAGTTTTATTAAAAACTGATATAACTCAGTGCATTGCATATGGATAGTTTTATTAAAAACTGATATAACTCACTGCATTGCATATGGATAGTTTTATTAAAAACTGATATAACTCAGTGCATTGCATATGGATAGTTTTATTAAAAACTGATATAACTCACTGCATTGCATATGGATAGTTTTATTAAAAACTGATATAACTCACTGCATTGCATATGGATAGTTTTATTAAAAACTGATATAACTCAGTGCATTGCATATGGATAGTTTTATTAAAAACTGATATAACTCAGTGCATTGCATTTGGATAGTTTTATTAAAAACTGATATAACTCACTGCATTGCATATGGATAGTTTTATTAAAAACTGATATAACTCACTGCATTGCATATGGATAGTTTTATTAAAAACTGATATAACTCAGTGCATTGCATATGGATAGTTTTATTAAAAACTGATATAACTCACTGCATTGCATATGGATAGTTTTATTAAAAACTGATATAACTCAGTGCATTGCATTTGGATAGTTTTATTAAAAACTGATATAACTCAGTGCATTGCATATGGATAGTTTTATTAAAAACTGATATAACTCACTGCATTGCATATGGATAGTTTTATTAAAAACTGATATAACTCACGTGCATTGCATATGGATAGTTTTATTAAAAACTGATATAACTCAGTGCATTGCATATGGATAGTTTTATTAAAAACTGATATAACTCACTGCATTGCATATGGATAGTTTTATTAAAAACTGATATAACTCACTGCATTGCATATGGATAGTTTTATTAAAAACTGATATAACTCAGTGCATTGCATATGGATAGTTTTATTAAAAACTGATATAACTCACTGCATTGCATATGGATAGTTTTATTAAAAACTGATATAACTCAGTGCATTGCATATGGATAGTTTTATTAAAAACTGATATAACTCAGTGCATTGCATATGGATAGTTTTATTAAAAACTGATATAACTCAGTGCATTGCATATGGATAGTTTTATTAAAAACTGATATAACTCAGTGCATTGCATATGGATAGTTTTATTAAAAACTGATATAACTCAGTGCATTGCATATGGATAGTTTTATTAAAAACTGATATAACTCACTGCATTGCATATGGATAGTTTTATTAAAAACTGATATAACTCAGTGCATTGCATATGGATAGTTTTATTAAAAACTGATATAACTCACTGCATTGCATATGGATAGTTTTATTAAAAACTGATATAACTCAGCTGCATTGCATATGGATAGTTTTATTAAAAACTGATATAACTCAGTGCATTGCATATGGATAGTTTTATTAAAAACTGATATAACTCACTGCATTGCATATGGATAGTTTTATTAAAAACTGATATAACTCAGTGCATTGCATATGGATAGTTTTATTAAAAACTGATATAACTCAGTGCATTGCATATGGATAGTTTTATTAAAAACTGATATAACTCAGTGCATTGCATTTGGATAGTTTTATTAAAAACTGATATAACTCAGTGCATTGCATATGGATAGTTTTATTAAAAACTGATATAACTCAGTGCATTGCATATGGATAGTTTTATTAAAAACTGATATAACTCAGTGCATTGCATATGGATAGTTTTATTAAAAACTGATATAACTCAGTGCATTGCATATGGATAGTTTTATTAAAAACTGATATAACTCACTGCATTGCATATGGATAGTTTTATTAAAAACTGATATAACTCACTGCATTGCATATGGATAGTTTTATTAAAAACTGATATAACTCAGTGCATTGCATATGGATAGTTTTATTAAAAACTGATATAACTCAGTGCATTGCATATGGATAGTTTTATTAAAAACTGATATAACTCAGTGCATTGCATATGGATAGTTTTATTAAAAACTGATATAACTCAGTGCATTGCATATGGATAGTTTTATTAAAAACTGATATAACTCACTGCATTGCATATGGATAGTTTTATTAAAAACTGATATAACTCAGTGCATTGCATATGGATAGTTTTATTAAAAACTGATATAACTCAGTGCATTGCATATGGATAGTTTTATTAAAAACTGATATAACTCAGTGCATTGCATATGGATAGTTTTATTAAAAACTGATATAACTCAGTGCATTGCATATGGATAGTTTTATTAAAAACTGATATAACTCAGTGCATTGCATATGGATAGTTTTATTAAAAACTGATATAACTCAGTGCATTGCATATGGATAGTTTTATTAAAAACTGATATAACTCAGTGCATTGCATATGGATAGTTTTATTAAAAACTGATATAACTCAGTGCATTGCATATGGATAGTTTTATAAAAACTGATATAACTCAGTGCATTGCATATGGATAGTTTTATTAAAAACTGATATAACTCAGTGCATTGCATAATGGATAGTTTTATTAAAAACTGATATAACTCACTGCATTGCATATGGATAGTTTTATTAAAAACTGATATAACTCAGCTGCATTGCATATGGATAGTTTTATTAAAAACTGATATAACTCATGCATTGCATATGGATAGTTTTATTAAAAACTGATATAACTCAGTGCATTGCATATGGATAGTTTTATTAAAAACTGATATAACTCAGTGCATTGCATATGGATAGTTTTATTAAAAACTGATATAACTCAGTGCATTGCATATGGATAGTTTTATTAAAAACTGATATAACTCAGTGCATTGCATATGAATAGTTTTATTAAAACTGATATA
>JAWMAG010000326.1:0-41630 GCA_037013455.1 Ceratitis rosa | reverse complement strand
ATGGATAGTTTTATTAAAAACTGATATAACTAAGTGCATTGCATATGGATAGTTTTATTAAAAACTGATATAACTAAGTGCATTGCATATGGATAGTTTTATTAAAAACTGATATAACTAAGTGCATTGCATATGGATAGTTTTATTAAACCTGATATAACTAAGTGCATTGCATATGGATAGTTTTATTAAAAACTTATATAACTCAGTGCATTGCATATGATAGTTTTATTAAAACCTGATATAACTAAGTGCATTGCATATGGATAGTTTTATTAAAAAACTGATATACTAAGTGCATTGCATATGGATAGTTTTATTAAAAACTGATATAACTAAGTGCATTGCATATGGATAGTTTTATTAAAAACTGATATAACTAAGTGCATTGCATATGGATAGTTTTATTAAAAACTGATATAACTAAGTGCATTGCATATGGATAGTTTTATTAAAAACTGATATAACCTAAGTGCATTGCATATGGATAGTTTTATTAAAACTGATATAACTAAGTGCATTGCATATGGATAGTTTTATAAAAACTGATATAACTAAGTGCATTGCATATGGATAGTTTTATTAAAAACTGATATAACTAAGTGCATTGCATATGGATAGTTTTATTAAAAACTGATATAACTAAGTGCATTGCATATGGATAGTTTTATTAAAAACTGATATAACTAAGTGCATTGCATATGGATAGTTTTATTAAAAACTGATATAACTAAGTGCATTGCATATGGATAGTTTTATTAAAACTGATATAACTAAGTGCATTGCATATGGATAGTTTTATTAAAACTGATATAACTAAGTGCATTGCATATGATAGTTTTATTAAAAACTGATATAACTAAGTGCATTGCATATGGATAGTTTTATTAAAAACTGATATAACTAAGTGCATTGCATATGGATAGTTTTATTAAAAACTGATATAACTAAGTGCATTGCATAATGGATAGTTTTATTAAAAACTGATATAACTAAGTGCATTGCATATGGATAGTTTTATTAAAAACTGATATAACTAAGTGCATTGCATATGGATAGTTTTATTAAAAACTGATATAACTAAGTGCATTGCATATGGATAGTTTTATTAAAAACTGATATAACTAAGTGCATTGCATATGGATAGTTTTATTAAAAACTGATATAACTAAGTGCATTGCATATGGATAGTTTTATTAAAAACTGATATAACTAAGTGCATTGCATATGGATAGTTTTATTAAAAACTGATATAACTAAGTGCATTGCATATGGATAGTTTTATTAAAAACTGATATAACTAAGTGCATTGCATATGGATAGTTTTATTAAAAACTGATATAACTAAGTGCATTGCATATGGATAGTTTTATTAAAAACTGATATAACTAAGTGCATTGCATATGGATAGTTTTATTAAAAACTGATATAACTAAGTGCATTGCATATGGATAGTTTTATTAAAAACTGATATAACTAAGTGCATTGCATATGGATAGTTTTATTAAAAACTGATATAACTAAGTGCATTGCATATGGATAGTTTTATTAAAAACTGATATAACTAAGTGCATTGCATATGGATAGTTTTATTAAAAACTGATATAACTAAGTGCATTGCATATGGATAGTTTTATTAAAAACTGATATAACTAAGTGCATTGCATATGGATAGTTTTATTAAAAACTGATATAACTAAGTGCATTGCATATGGATAGTTTTATTAAAAAACTGATATAACTAAGTGCATTGCATATGGATAGTTTTATTAAAAACTGATATAACTAAGTGCATTGCATATGGATAGTTTTATTAAAAACTGATATAACTAAGTGCATTGCATATGGATAGTTTTAGATTAAAAACTGATATAACTAAGTGCATTGCATATGGATAGTTTTATTAAAAACTGATATAACTAAGTGCATTGCATATGGATAGTTTTATTAAAAACTGATATAACTAAGTGCATTGACATATGGATAGTTTTATTAAAAACTGATATAACTAAGTGCATTGCATATGGATAGTTTTATTAAAAACTGATATAACTAAGTGCATTGCATATGGATAGTTTTATTAAAAACTGATATAACTAAGTGCATTGCATATGGATAGTTTTATTAAAAACTGATATAACTAAGTGCATTGCATATGGATAGTTTTATTAAAAACTGATATAACTAAGTGCATTGCATATGGATAGTTTTATTAAAAACTGATATAACTAAGTGCATTGCATATGGATAGTTTTATTAAAAACTGATATAACTAAGTGCATTGCATATGGATAGTTTTATTAAAAACTGATATAACTAAGTGCATTGCATATGGATAGTTTTATTAAAACTGATATAACTAAGTGCATTGCATATGGATAGTTTTATTAAAAACTGATATAACTAAGTGCATTGCATATGGATAGTTTTATTAAAAACTGATATAACTCAGTGCATTGCATATGGATAGTTTTATTAAAAACTGATATAACTAAGTGCATTGCATATGGATAGTTTTATTAAAAACTGATATAACTCAGTGCATTGCATATGGATAGTTTTATTAAAAACTGATATAACTCAGTGCATTGCATATGGATAGTTTTATTAAAAACTGATATAACTAGTGCATTGCATATGGATAGTTTTATTAAAAACTGATATAACTAAGTGCATTGCATATGGATAGTTTTATTAAAAACTGATATAACTAAGTGCATTGCATATGGATAGTTTTATTAAAAACTGATATAACTCAGTGCATTGCATATGGATAGTTTATTAAAAACTGATATAACTCAGTGCATTGCATATGGATAGTTTTATTAAAAACTGATATAACTAAGTGCATTGCATATGGATAGTTTTATTAAAAACTGATATAACTCAGTGCATTGGCATATGGATAGTTTTATTAAAAACTGATATAACTCAGTGCATTGCATATGGATAGTTTTATTAAAAACTGATATAACTAAGTGCATTGCATATGGATAGTTTTATTAAAAACTGATATAACTCAGTGCATTGCATATGGATAGTTTTATTAAAAACTGATATAACTAAGTGCATTGCATATGGATAGTTTTATTAAAAACTGATATAACTAAGTGCATTGCATATGGATAGTTTTATTAAAAACTGATATAACTAAGTGCATTGCATATGGATAGTTTTATTAAAAACTGATATTAACTAAGTGCATTGCATATGGATAGTTTTATTAAAAACTGATATAACTAAGTGCATTGCATATGGATAGTTTATTAAAAACTGATATAACTCAGTGCATTGCATATGGATAGTTTTATTAAAACTGATATAACTAAGTGCATTGCATATGGATAGTTTTATTAAAAACTGATATAACTAAGTGCATTGCATATGGATAGTTTTATTAAAAACTGATATAACTAAGTGCATTGCATATGGATAGTTTTATTAAAAACTGATATAACTAAGTGCATTGCATATGGATAGTTTTATTAAAAACTGATATAACTAAGTGCATTGCATATGGATAGTTTTATTAAAAACTGATATAACTAAGTGCATTGCATATGGATAGTTTTATTAAAAACTGATATAACTAAGTGCATTGCATATGGATAGTTTTATTAAAAACTGATATAACTAAGTGCATTGCATATGGATAGTTTTATTAAAAACTGATATAACTAAGTGCATTGCATATGGATAGTTTTATTAAAAACTGATATAACTAAGTGCATTGCATATGGATAGTTTTATTAAAAACTGATATAACTAAGTGCATTGCATATGGATAGTTTATTAAAAACTGATATAACTAAGTGCATTGCATATGGATAGTTTTATTAAAAACTGATATAACTAAGTGCATTGCATATGGATAGTTTTATTAAAAACTGATATAACTAAGTGCATTGCATATGGATAGTTTTATTAAAAACTGATATAACTAAGTGCATTGCATATGGATAGTTTTATTAAAAACTGATATAACTAAGTGCATTGCATATGGATAGTTTTATTAAAAACTGATATAACTAAGTGCATTGCATATGGATAGTTTTATTAAAAACTGATATAACTAAGTGCATTGCATATGGATAGTTTTATTAAAAACTGATATAACTAAGTGCATTGCATATGGATAGTTTTATTAAAAACTGATATAACTAAGTGCATTGCATATGGATAGTTTTATTAAAAACTGATATAACTAAGTGCATTGCATATGGATAGTTTTATTAAAAACTGATATAACTAAGTGCATTGCATATGGATAGTTTTATTAAAAACTGATATAACTAAGTGCATTGCATATGGATAGTTTTATTAAAAACTGATATAACTAAGTGCATTGCATATGGATAGTTTTATTAAAAACTGATATAACTAAGTGCATTGCATATGGATAGTTTTATTAAAAACTGATATAACTAAGTGCATTGCATATGGATAGTTTTATTAAAAACTGATATAACTAAGTGCATTGCATATGGATAGTTTTATTAAAAACTGATATAACTAAGTGCATTGCATATGGATAGTTTTATTAAAAACTGATATAACTTAACTAAGTGCATTGCATATGGATAGTTTTATTAAAAACTGATATAACTAAGTGCATTGCATATGGATAGTTTTATTAAAACTGATATAACTAAGTGCATTGCATATGGATAGTTTTATTAAAAACTGATATAACTAAGTGCATTGCATATGGATAGTTTTATTAAAAACTGATATAACTAAGTGCATTGCATATGGATAGTTTTATTAAAACTGATATAACTAAGTGCATTGCATATGGATAGTTTTATTAAAAACTGATATAACTAAGTGCATTGCATATGGATAGTTTTATTAAAAACTGATATAACTAAGTGCATTGCATATGGATAGTTTTATTAAAAACTGATATAACTAAGTGCATTGCATATGGATAGTTTTATTAAAAACTGATATAACTAAGTGCATTGCATATGGATAGTTTTATTAAAAACTGATATAACTAAGTGCATTGCATATGGATAGTTTTATTAAAAACTGATATAACTAAGTGCATTGCATATGGATAGTTTTATTAAAAACTGATATAACTAAGTGCATTGCATATGGATAGTTTTATTAAAAACTGATATAACTAAGTGCATTGCATATGGATAGTTTTATTAAAAACTGATATAACTAAGTGCATTGCATATGGATAGTTTTATTAAAAACTGATATAACTAAGTGCATTGCATATGGATAGTTTTATTAAAAACTGATATAACTAAGTGCATTGCATATGGATAGTTTTATTAAAAACTGATATAACTAAGTGCATTGCATATGGATAGTTTTATTAAAAACTGATATAACTAAGTGCATTGCATATGGATAGTTTTATTAAAAACTGATATAACTAAGTGCATTGCATATGGATAGTTTTATTAAAAACTGATATAACTAAGTGCATTGCATATGGATAGTTTTATTAAAAACTGATATAACTAAGTGCATTGCATATGGATAGTTTTATTAAAAACTGATATAACTAAGTGCATTGCATATGGATAGTTTTATTAAAAACTGATATAACTAAGTGCATTGCATATGGATAGTTTTATTAAAAACTGATATAACTAAGTGCATTGCATATGGATAGTTTTATTAAAAACTGATATAACTAAGTGCATTGCATATGGATAGTTTTATTAAAAACTGATATAACTAAGTGCATTGCATATGGATAGTTTTATTAAAACTGATATAACTAAGTGCATTGCATATGGATAGTTTTATTAAAAACTGATATAACTAAGTGCATTGCATATGGATAGTTTTATTAAAAACTGATATAACTAAGTGCATTGCATATGGATAGTTTTATTAAAAACTGATATAACTAAGTGCATTGCATATGGATAGTTTTATTAAAAACTGATATAACTAAGTGCATTGCATATGGATAGTTTTATTAAAAACTGATATAACTCAGTGCATTGCATATGGATAGTTTTATTAAAAACTGATATAACTAAGTGCATTGCATATGGATAGTTTTATTAAAAACTGATATAACTCAGTGCATTGCATATGGATAGTTTTATTAAAAACTGATATAACTCAGTGCATTGCATATGGATAGTTTTATTAAAAACTGATATAACTCAGTGCATTGCATATGGATAGTTTTATTAAAAACTGATATAACTAAGTGCATTGCATATGGATAGTTTTATTAAAAACTGATATAACTAAGTGCATTGCATATGGATAGTTTTATTAAAAACTGATATAACTCAGTGCATTGCATATGGATAGTTTTATTAAAAACTGATATAACTCAGTGCATTGCATATGGATAGTTTTATTAAAAACTGATATAACTAAGTGCATTGCATATGGATAGTTTTATTAAAAACTGATATAACTCAGTGCATTGCATTTGGATAGTTTTATTAAAAACTGATATAACTCAGTGCATTGCATATGGATAGTTTTATTAAAAACTGATATAACTAAGTGCATTGCATATGGATAGTTTTATTAAAAACTGATATAACTCAGTGCATTGCATATGGATAGTTTTATTAAAAACTGATATAACTCAGTGCATTGCATATGGATAGTTTTATTAAAAACTGATATAACTCAGCGCATTGCATATGGATAGTTTTATTAAAAACTGATATAACTCAGTGCATTGCATATGGATAGTTTTATTAAAAACTGATATAACTCAGTGTATTGCATATGGATAGTTTTATTAAAACCTCATATAACTCAGTGCATTGCATATGGATAGTTTTATTAAAACCTGATATAACTCAGTGCATTGCATATGGATAGTTTTATTAAAACCTGATATAACTCAGTGCATTGCATATGGATAGTTTTATTAAAACCTGATATAACTAAGTGCATTGCATATGGATAGTTTTATTAAAAACTGATATAACTCAGTGCATTGCATATGGATAGTTTTATTAAAACCTGATATAACTAAGTGCATTGCATATGGATAGTTTTATTAAAAACTGATATAACTCAGTGCATTGCATATGGATAGTTTTATTAAAACCTGATATAACTCAGTGCATTGCATATGGATAGTTTTATTAAAACCTGATATAACTAAGTGCATTGCATATGGATAGTTTTATTAAAACCTGATATAACTCAGTGCATTGCATATGGATAGTTTTATTAATACCTGATATAACTAAGTGCATTACATATGGATAGTTTTATTAAAAACTGATATAACTCAGTGCATTGCATATGGATAGTTTTATTAAAAACTGATATAACTCAGTGCATTGCATATGGATAGTTTTATTAAAAACTGATATAACTAAGTGCATTGCATATGGATAGTTTTATTAAAAACTTATATAACGCAGTGCATTGCATATGGATAGTTTTATTAAAAACTGATATAACTCAGTGCATTGCATATGGATAGTTTTATTAAAAACTGATATAACTCAGTGCATTGCATATGGATAGTTTTATTAAAACCTCATATAACTCAGTGCATTGCATATGGATAGTTTTATTAAAACCTGATATAACTCAGTGCATTGCATATGGATAGTTTTATTAAAACCTGATATAACTAAGTGCATTGCATATGGATAGTTTTATTAAAACCTGATATAACTCAGTGCATTGCATATGGATAGTTTTATTAAAACCTGATATTACTCAGTGCATTGCATATGGATAGTTTTATTAAAAACTGATATAACTCAGTGCATTGCATATGGATAGTTTTATTAAAAACTGATATAACTCAGTGCATTGCATATGGATAGTTTTATTAAAAACTGATATAACTAAGTGCATTGCATATGGATAGTTTTATTAAAAACTTATATAACTCAGTGCATTGCATATGGATAGTTTTATTAAAAACTGATATAACGCAGTGCATTGCATATGGATAGTTTTATTAAAAACTTATATAACGCAGTGCATTGCATATGGATAGTTTTATTAAAACCTGATATAACTAAGTGCATTGCATATGGATAGTTTTATTAAAACCTGATATAACTCAGTGCATTGCATATGGATAGTTTTATTAAAAACTGATATAACTCAGTGCATTGCATATGGATAGTTTTATTAAAAACTGATATAACTCAGTGCATTGCATATGGATAGTTTTATTAAAACCTCATATAACTCAGTGCATTGCATATGGATAGTTTTATTAAAACCTGATATAACTAAGTGCATTGCATATGGATAGTTTTATTAAAAACTGATATAACTAAGTGCATTGCATATGGATAGTTTTATTAAAAACTGATATAACTAAGTGCATTGCATATGGATAGTTTTATTAAAAACTGATATAACTAAGTGCATTGCATATGGATAGTTTTATTAAAAACTGATATAACTAAGTGCATTGCATATGGATAGTTTTATTAAAAACTGATATAACTAAGTGCATTGCATATGGATAGTTTTATTAAAAACTGATATAACTAAGTGCATTGCATATGGATAGTTTTATTAAAAACTGATATAACTCAGTGCATTGCATTTGGTTAGTTTTATTAAAAACTGATATAACTTAGTGCATTGCATATGGATAGTTTTATTAAAAACTGATATAACTCAGTGCATTGCATTTGGTTAGTTTTATTAAAAACTGATATAACTCAGTGCATTGCATATGGATAGTTTTATTAAAAACTGATATAACTAAGTGCATTGCATATGGATAGTTTTATTAAAAACTGATATAACTAAGTGCATTGCATATGGATAGTTTTATTAAAAACTGATATAACTCAGTGCATTGCATATGGATAGTTTTATTAAAAACTGATATAACTCAGTGTATTGCATATGGATAGTTTTATTAAAACCTCATATAACTCAGTGCATTGCATATGGATAGTTTTATTAAAACCTGATATAACTCAGTGCATTGCATATGGATAGTTTTATTAAAACCTGATATAACTCAGTGCATTGCATATGGATAGTTTTATTAAAACCTGATATAACTAAGTGAATTGCATATGGATAGTTTTATTAAAACCTGATATAACTCAGTGCATTGCATATGGATAGTTTTATTAAAACCTGATATAACTAAGTGCATTGCATATGGATAGTTTTATTAAAACCTGATATAACTCAGTGCATTGCATATGGATAGTTTTATTAATACCTGATATAACTAAGTGCATTGCATATGGATAGTTTTATTAAAAACTGATATAACTCAGTGCATTGCATATGGATAGTTTTATTAAAAACTGATATAACTCAGTGCATTGCATATGGATAGTTTTATTAAAAACTGATATAACTCAGTGCATTGCATATGGATAGTTTTATTAAAACCTCATATAACTCAGTGCATTGCATATGGATAGTTTTATTAAAACCTGATATAACTCAGTGCATTGCATATGGATAGTTTTATTAAAACCTGATATAACTAAGTGCATTGCATATGGATAGTTTTATTAAAACCTGATATAACTCAGTGCATTGCATATGGATAGTTTTATTAAAACCTGATATAACTAAGTGCATTGCATATGGATAGTTTTATTAAAAACTGATATAACTCAGTGCATTGCATATGGATAGTTTTATTAAAAACTGATATAACTCAGTGCATTGCATATGGATAGTTTTATTAAAAACTGATATAACTAAGTGCATTGCATATGGATAGTTTTATTAAAAACTGATATAACTAAGTGCATTGCATATGGATAGTTTTATTAAAAACTGATATAACTCAGTGCATTGCATATGGATAGTTTTATTAAAAACTGATATAACTAAGTGCATTGCATATGGATAGTTTTATTAAAAACTGATATAACTCAGTGCATTGCATATGGATAGTTTTATTAAAAACTGATATAACTCAGTGCATTGCATATGGATAGTTTTATTAAAAACTGATATAACTCAGTGCATTGCATATGGATAGTTTTATTAAAAACTGATATAACTAAGTGCATTGCATATGGATAGTTTTATTAAAAACTGATATAACTAAGTGCATTGCATATGGATAGTTTTATTAAAAACTGATATAACTCAGTGCATTGCATATGGATAGTTTTATTAAAAACTGATATAACTCAGTGCATTGCATATGGATAGTTTTATTAAAAACTGATATAACTAAGTGCATTGCATATGGATAGTTTTATTAAAAACTGATATAACTCAGTGCATTGCATTTGGATAGTTTTATTAAAAACTGATATAACTCAGTGCATTGCATATGGATAGTTTTATTAAAAACTGATATAACTAAGTGCATTGCATATGGATAGTTTTATTAAAAACTGATATAACTCAGTGCATTGCATATGGATAGTTTTATTAAAAACTGATATAACTCAGTGCATTGCATATGGATAGTTTTATTAAAAACTGATATAACTCAGCGCATTGCATATGGATAGTTTTATTAAAAACTGATATAACTCAGTGCATTGCATATGGATAGTTTTATTAAAAACTGATATAACTCAGTGTATTGCATATGGATAGTTTTATTAAAACCTCATATAACTCAGTGCATTGCATATGGATAGTTTTATTAAAACCTGATATAACTCAGTGCATTGCATATGGATAGTTTTATTAAAACCTGATATAACTCAGTGCATTGCATATGGATAGTTTTATTAAAACCTGATATAACTAAGTGAATTGCATATGGATAGTTTTATTAAAAACTGATATAACTCAGTGCATTGCATATGGATAGTTTTATTAAAACCTGATATAACTAAGTGCATTGCATATGGATAGTTTTATTAAAAACTGATATAACTCAGTGCATTGCATATGGATAGTTTTATTAAAACCTGATATAACTCAGTGCATTGCATATGGATAGTTTTATTAAAACCTGATATAACTAAGTGCATTGCATATGGATAGTTTTATTAAAACCTGATATAACTCAGTGCATTGCATATGGATAGTTTTATTAATACCTGATATAACTAAGTGCATTGCATATGGATAGTTTTATTAAAAACTGATATAACTCAGTGCATTGCATATGGATAGTTTTATTAAAAACTGATATAACTCAGTGCATTGCATATGGATAGTTTTATTAAAAACTGATATAACTAAGTGCATTGCATATGGATAGTTTTATTAAAAACTTATATAACGCAGTGCATTGCATATGGATAGTTTTATTAAAAACTGATATAACTCAGTGCATTGCATATGGATAGTTTTATTAAAAACTGATATAACTCAGTGCATTGCATATGGATAGTTTTATTAAAACCTCATATAACTCAGTGCATTGCATATGGATAGTTTTATTAAAACCTGATATAACTAAGTGCATTGCATATGGATAGTTTTATTAAAACCTGATATAACTCAGTGCATTGCATATGGATAGTTTTATTAAAACCTGATATAACTAAGTGCATTGCATATGGATAGTTTTATTAAAAACTGATATAACTCAGTGCATTGCATATGGATAGTTTTATTAAAAACTGATATAACTCAGTGCATTGCATATGGATAGTTTTATTAAAAACTGATATAACTAAGTGCATTGCATATGGATAGTTTTATTAAAAACTTATATAACTCAGTGCATTGCATATGGATAGTTTTATTAAAAACTGATATAACGCAGTGCATTGCATATGGATAGTTTTATTAAAAACTTATATAACGCAGTACATTGCATATGGATAGTTTTATTAAAACCTGATATAACTAAGTGCATTGCATATGGATAGTTTTATTAAAACCTGATATAACTCAGTGCATTGCATATGGATAGTTTTATTAAAAACTGATATAACTCAGTGCATTGCATATGGATAGTTTTATTAAAAACTGATATAACTCAGTGCATTGCATATGGATAGTTTTATTAAAACCTCATATAACTCAGTGCATTGCATATGGATAGTTTTATTAAAACCTGATATAACTAAGTGCATTGCATATGGATAGTTTTATTAAAAACTGATATAACTCAGTGCATTGCATATGGATAGTTTTATTAAAAACTGATATAACTCAGTGCATTGCATATGGATAGTTTTATTAAAACCTGATATAACTCAGTGCATTGCATATGGATAGTTTTATTAAAAACTTATATAACGCAGTGCATTGCATATGGATAGTTTTATTAAAACTAACTAAGTGCATTGCATATGGATAGTTTTATTAAAAACTTATATAACGCAGTGCATTGCATATGGATAGTTTTATTAAAACCTGATATAACTAAGTGCTTTGCATATGGATAGTTTTATTAAAAACTTATATAACTCAGTGCATTGCATATGGATAGTTTTATTTAAACCTGATATAACTCAGTGCATTGCATATGGATAGTTTTATTAAAACCTGATATAACTCAGTGCATTGCATATGGATAGTTTTATTAAAAACTTATATAACTCAGTGCATTGCATATGGATAGTTTTATTAAAACCTGATATAACTAAGTGCTTTGCATATGGATAGTTTTATTAAAAACTTATATAACGCAGTGCATTGCATATGGATAGTTTTATTTAAACCTGATATAACTCAGTGCATTGCATATGGATAGTTTTATTAAAACCTGATATAACTCAGTGCATTGCATATGGATAGTTTTATTAAAAACTTATATAACTCAGTGCATTGCATATGGATAGTTTTATTAAAACCTGATATAACTAAGTGCTTTGCATATGGATAGTTTTATTAAAACCTGATATAACTCAGTGCATTGCATATGGATAGTTTTATTAAAAACTTATATAACGCAGTGCATTGCATATGGATAGTTTTATTAAAACCTGATATAACTAAGTGCTTTGCATATGGATAGTTTTATTAAAAACTTATATAACTCAGTGCATTGCATATGGATAGTTTTATTTAAACCTGATATAACTCAGTGCATTGCATATGGATAGTTTTATTAAAACCTGAAATAACTCAGTGCATTGCATATGGATAGTTTTATTAAAAACTTATATAACTCAGTGCATTGCATATGGATAGTTTTATTAAAACCTGATATAACTAAGTGCTTTGCATATGGATAGTTTTATTAAAAACTTATATAACGCAGTGCATTGCATATGGATAGTTTTATTTAAACCTGATATAACTCAGTGCATTGCATATGGATAGTTTTATTAAAACCTGATATAACTCAGTGCATTGCATATGGATAGTTTTATTTAAACCTGATATAACTCAGTGCATTGCATATGGATAGTTTTATTAAAACCTGATATAACTCAGTGCATTGCATATGGATAGTTTTATTAAAAACTTATATAACTCAGTGCATTGCATATGGATAGTTTTATTAAAACCTCATATAACTCAGTGCATTGCATATGGATAGTTTTATTAAAACTAACTAAGTACATTGCATATGGATAGTTTTATTAAAAACTTATATAACGCAGTGCATTGCATATGGATAGTTTTATTAAAACCTGATATAACTAAGTGCTTTGCATATGGATAGTTTTATTAAAACCTCATATAACTCAGTGCATTGCATATGGATAGTTTTATTAAAACTAACTAAGTGCATTGCATATGGATAGTTTTATTAAAAACTTATATAACGCAGTGCATTGCATATGGATAGTTTTATTAAAACCTGATATAACTAAGTGCTTTGCATATGGATAGTTTTATTAAAAACTTATATAACTCAGTGCATTGCATATGGATAGTTTTATTTAAACCTGATATAACTCAGTGCATTGCATATGGATAGTTTTATTAAAACCTGATATAACTCAGTGCATTGCATATGGATAGTTTTATTAAAAACTTATATAACTCAGTGCATTGCATATGGATAGTTTTATTAAAACCTGATATAACTAAGTGCTTTGCATATGGATAGTTTTATTAAAAACTTATATAACGCAGTGCATTGCATATGGATAGTTTTATTAAAACCTGATATAACTAAGTGCTTTGCATATGGATAGTTTTATTAAAACCTGATATAACTCAGTGCATTGCATATGGATAGTTTTATTAAAAACTTATATAACTCAGTGCATTGCATATGGATAGTTTTATTAAAACCTCATATAACTCAGTGCATTGCATATGGATAGTTTTATTAAAACTAACTAAGTGCATTGCATATGGATAGTTTTATTAAAAACTTATATAACGCAGTGCATTGCATATGGATAGTTTTATTAAAACCTGATATAACTAAGTGCTTTGCATATGGATAGTTTTATTAAAACCTCATATAACTCAGTGCATTGCATATGGATAGTTTTATTAAAACTAACTAAGTGCATTGCATATGGATAGTTTTATTAAAAACTTATATAACGCAGTGCATTGCATATGGATAGTTTTATTAAAACCTGATATAACTAAGTGCTTTGCATATGGATAGTTTTATTAAAAACTTATATAACTCAGTGCATTGCATATGGATAGTTTTATTAAAACCTCATATAACTCAGTGCATTGCATATGGATAGTTTTATTAAAACTAACTAAGTGCATTGCATATGGATAGTTTTATTAAAAACTGATATAACGCAGTGCATTGCATATGGATAGTTTTATTAAAAACTTATATAACGCAGTGCATTGCATATGGATAGTTTTATTAAAACCTGATATAACTAAGTGCATTGCATATGGATAGTTTTATTAAAAACTGATATAACTCAGTGCATTGCATATGGATAGTTTTATTTAAACCTGATATAACTCAGTGCATTGCATATGGATAGTTTTATTAAAACCTGATATAACTCAGTGCATTGCATATGGATAGTTTTATTAAAAACTTATATAACTCAGTGCATTGCATATGGATAGTTTTATTAAAACCTGATATAACTAAGTGCTTTGCATATGGATAGTTTTATTAAAAACTTATATAACGCAGTGCATTGCATATGGATAGTTTTATTAAAACCTGATATAACTAAGTGCATTGCATATGGATAGTTTTATTAAAAACTGATATAACTCAGTGCATTGCATATGGATAGTTTTATTTAAACCTGATATAACTCAGTGCATTGCATATGGATAGTTTTATTAAAACCTGATATAACTCAGTGCATTGCATATGGATAGTTTTATTAAAAACTTATATAACTCAGTGCATTGCATATGGATAGTTTTATTAAAACCTGATATAACTAAGTGCTTTGCATATGGATAGTTTTATTAAAAACTGATATAACGCAGTGCATTGCATATGGATAGTTTTATTAAAACCTGATATAACTCAGTGCATTGCATATGGATAGTTTTATTAAAAACTTATATAACTCAGTGCATTGCATATGGATAGTTTTATTAAAACCTGATATAACTAAGTGCTTTGCATATGGATAGTTTTATTAAAAACTTATATAACTCAGTGCATTGCATATGGATAGTTTTATTAAAACTTGATATAACTAAGTGCTTTGCATATGGATAGTTTTATTAAAAACTTATATAACTCAGTGCATTGCATATGGATAGTTTTATTAAAACCTGATATAACTAAGTGCTTTGCATATGGATAGTTTTATTAAAAACTTATATAACGCAGTGCATTGCATATGGATAGTTTTATTAAAACCTGATATAACTAAGTGCATTGCATATGGATAGTTTTATTAAAAACTTATATAACTCAGTGCATTGCATATGGATAGTTTTATTAAAACCTGATATAACTAAGTGCTTTGCATATGGATAGTTTTATTAAAAACTGATATAACGCAGTGCATTGCATATGGATAGTTTTATTAAAACCTGATATAACTAAGTGCTTTGCATATGGATAGTTTTATTAAAAACTTATATAACGCAGTGCATTGCATATGGATAGTTTTATTAAAACCTGATATAACTAAGTGCTTTGCATATGGATAGTTTTATTAAAACCTGATATAACTCAGTGCATTGCATATGGATAGTTTTATTAAAACCTGATATAATTAAGTGCATTGCATATGGATATTTTTATTAAAAACTGATACAACTCACTGCATTGCATATGGATAGTTTTATTAAAACCTGATATAACTAAGTGCATTGCATATGGATAGTTTTATTAAAAACTGATATAACTCAGTGCATTGCATATGGATAGTTTTATTTAAACCTGATATAACTCAGTGCATTGCATATGGATAGTTTTATTAAAACCTGATATAACTCAGTGCATTGCATATGGATAGTTTTATTAAAAACTTATATAACTCAGTGCATTGCATATGGATAGTTTTATTAAAACCTGATATAACTAAGTGCTTTGCATATGGATAGTTTTATTAAAAACTTATATAACTCAGTGCATTGCATATGGATAGTTTTATTAAAACCTGATATAACTCAGTGCATTGCATATGGATAGTTTTATTAAAAACTTATATAACTCAGTGCATTGCATATGGATAGTTTTATTAAAACCTGATATAACTAAGTGCTTTGCATATGGATAGTTTTATTAAAAACTGATATAACGCAGTGCATTGCATATGGATAGTTTTATTAAAACCTGATATAACTCAGTGCATTGCATATGGATAGTTTTATTAAAAACTTATATAACTCAGTGCATTGCATATGGATAGTTTTATTAAAACCTGATATAACTAAGTGCTTTGCATATGGATAGTTTTATTAAAAACTTATATAACTCAGTGCATTGCATATGGATAGTTTTATTAAAACCTGATATAACTAAGTGCTTTGCATATGGATAGTTTTATTAAAAACTTATATAACTCAGTGCATTGCATATGGATAGTTTTATTAAAACCTGATATAACTAAGTGCTTTGCATATGGATAGTTTTATTAAAAACTTATATAACTCAGTGCATTGCATATGGATAGTTTTATTAAAACCTGATATAACTAAGTGCTTTGCATATGGATAGTTTTATTAAAAACTTATATAACGCAGTGCATTGCATATGGATAGTTTTATTAAAACCTGATATAACTAAGTGCTTTGCATATGGATAGTTTTATTAAAAACTTATATAACGCAGTGCATTGCATATGGATAGTTTTATTAAAACCTGATATAACTAAGTGCTTTGCATATGGATAGTTTTATTAAAAACTTATATAACTCAGTGCATTGCATATGGATAGTTTTATTAAAACCTGATATAACTAAGTGCTTTGCATATGGATAGTTTTATTAAAAACTTATATAACTCAGTGCATTGCATATGGATAGTTTTATTAAAACCTGATATAACTAAGTGCTTTGCATATGGATAGTTTTATTAAAAACTTATATAACTCAGTGCATTGCATATGGATAGTTTTATTAAAAACTGATATAACTCAGTGCATTGCATATGGATAGTTTTATTAAAAACTGATATAACTCACTGCATTGCATATGGATAGTTTTATTAAAAACTGATATAACTCAGTGCATTGCATATGGATAGTTTTATTAAAAACTGATATAACTCAGAGCATTGCATATGGTTAGTTTTATTAAAACCTGATATAACTGAGTGCATTGCATTTGGTTAGTTTTATTAAAAACTGATATAACTCAGTGCATTGCATATGGATAGTTTTATTAAAAACTGATATAACTCACTGCATGGCATATGGATAGTTTTATTAAAACCTGATATAAGTCAGTGCATTGCATATGGATAGTTTTATTAAAAACTGATATAACTCAGAGCATTGCATTTGGTTAGTTTTATTAAAAACTGATATAACTCAGTGCATTGCATATGGATAGTTTTATTAAAAACTGATATAACTCACTGCATTGCATATGGATAGTTTTATTAAAACCTGATATAACTCAGTGCATTGCATATGGATAGTTTTATTAAAACCTGATATAACTCAGTGCATTGCATATGGATAGTTTTATTAAAACCTGATATAACTAAGTGCTTTGCATATGGATAGTTTTATTAAAAACTGATATAACTCACTGCATTGCATATGGATAGTTTTATTAAAACCTGATATAACTCAGTGCATTGCATATGGATAGTTTTATTAAAACCTGATATAACTCAGTGCATTGCATATGGATAGTTTTATTAAAACCTGATATAACTAAGTGCTTTGCATATGGATAGTTTTATTAAAAACTGATATAACTCAGTGCATTGCATATGGATAGTTTTATTAAAACCTGATATAACTAAGTGCTTTGCATATGGATAGTTTTATTAAAAACTTATATAACTCAGTGCATTGCATATGGATAGTTTTATTAAAACCTGATATAACTAAGTGCTTTGCATATGGATAGTTTTATTAAAAACTTATATAACTCAGTGCATTGCATATGGATAGTTTTATTAAAAACTGATATAACTCAGTGCATTGCATATGGATAGTTTTATTAAAAACTGATATAACTCACTGCATTGCATATGGATAGTTTTATTAAAAACTGATATAACTCAGTGCATTGCATATGGATAGTTTTATTAAAAACTGATATAACTCAGAGCATTGCATATGGTTAGTTTTATTAAAACCTGATATAACTCAGTGCATTGCATATGGATAGTTTTATTAAAAACTGATATAACTCAGTGCATTGCATATGGATAGTTTTATTAAAAACTGATATAACTCAGTGCATTGCATATGGATAGTTTTATTAAGACCTGATATAATTCAGTGCATTGCATATGGATAGTTTTATTAAAAACTGATATAACTCAGTGCATTGCATATGGATAGTTTTATTAAAAACTGATATAACTCACTGCATGGCATATGGATAGTTTTATTAAAACCTGATATAAGTCAGTGCATTGCATATGGATAGTTTTATTAAAAACTGATATAACTCAGTGCATTGCATTTGGTTAGTTTTATTAAAAACTGATATAACTCAGTGCATTGCATATGGATAGTTTTATTAAAACCTGATATAACTCAGAGCATTGCATATGGTTAGTTTTATTAAAACCTGATATAACTCAGTGCATTGCATATGGATAGTTTTATTAAAAACTGATATAACTCACTGCATTGCATATGGATAGTTTTATTAAAAACTGATATAACTCAGTGCATTGCATATGGATAGTTTTATTAAAACCTGATATAATTCAGTGCATTGCATATGGATAGTTTTATTAAAAACTGATATAACTCAGTGCATTGCATATGGCTAGTTTTATTAAAACCTGATATAACTCAGTGCATTGCATTTGGTTAGTTTTATTAAAAACTGATATAACTCAGTGCATTGCATATGGATGGTTTTATTAAAAACTGATATAACTCACTGCATTGCATATGGATAGTTTTATTAAAACCTGATATAACTCAGTGCATTGCATATGGATAGTTTTATTAAAAACTGATATAACTCAGTGCATTGCATTTGGTTAGTTTTATTAAAAACTGATATAACTCAGTGCATTGCATATGGATAGTTTTATTAAAAACTGATATAACTCACTGCATTGCATATGGATAGTTTTATTAAAACCTGATATAACTCAGTGCATTGTATATGGATAGTTTTATTAAAAACTGATATAACTCAGAGCATTGCATATGGTTAGTTTTATTAAAACCTTATATAACTCAGTGCATTGCATATGGATAGTTTTATTAAAAACTGATATAACTCAGTGCATTGCATATGGATAGTTTTATTAAAAACTGATATAACTCAGTGCATTGCATATGGATAGTTTTATTAAAAACTGATATAACTCAGAGCATTGCATATGGATAGTTTTATTAAAACCTGATATAACTCAGTGCATTGCATATGGATAGTTTTATTAAAAACTGATATAACTCAGAGCATTGCATATGGATAGTTTTATTAAAACCTGATATAACTCAGTGCATTGCATATGGATAGTTTTATTAAAAACTGATATAACTCAGTGCATTGCATTTGGTTAGTTTTATTAAAAACTGATATAACTCAGTGCATTGCATATGGATAGTTTTATTAAAAACTGATATAACTCACTGCATTGCATATGGATAGTTTTATTAAAACCTGATATAACTCAGTGCATTGCATATGGATAGTTTTATTAAAAACTGATATAACTGAGTGCATTGCATTTGGTTAGTTTTATTAAAAACTGATATAACTCAGTGCATTGCATATGGATAGTTTTATTAAAAACTGATATAACTCACTGCATGGCATATGGATAGTTTTATTAAAACCTGATATAAGTCAGTGCATTGCATATGGATAGTTTTATTAAAAACTGATATAACTCAGAGCATTGCATTTGGTTAGTTTTATTAAAAACTGATATAACTCAGTGCATTGCATATGGATAGTTTTATTAAAAACTGATATAACTCAGTGCATTGCATATGGATAGTTTTATTAAAACCTGATATAACTCAGTGCATTGCATATGGATAGTTTTATTAAAAACTGATATAACTCAGTGCATTGCATTTGGTTAGTTTTATTAAAAACTGATATAACTCAGTGCATTGCATATGGATAGTTTTATTAAAACCTGATATAACTCAGTGCATTGCATATGGATAGTTTTATTAAAACCTGATATAACTCAGTGCATTGCATATGGATAGTTTTATTAAAAACTGATATAACTCACTGCATTGCATATGGATAGTTTTATTAAAACCTGATATAACTCAGTGCATTGCATATGGATAGTTTTATTAAAAACTGATATAACTGAGTGCATTGCATTTGGTTAGTTTTATTAAAAACTGATATAACTCAGTGCATTGCATATGGATAGTTTTATTAAAAACTGATATAACTCACTGCATGGCATATGGATAGTTTTATTAAAACCTGATATAACTCAGTGCATTGCATATGGATAGTTTTATTAAAACCTGATATAACTCAGTGCATTGCATATGGATAGTTTTATTAAAAACTGATATAACTCAGTGCATTGCATATGGATAGTTTTATTAAAAACTGATATAACTCAGTGCATTGCATTTGGTTAGTTTTATTAAAAACTGATATAACTCAGTGCATTGCATATGGATAGTTTTATTAAAACCTGATATAACTCAGTGCATTGCATATGGATAGTTTTATTAAAAACTGATATAACTGAGTGCATTGCATTTGGTTAGTTTTATTAAAAACTGATATAACTCAGTGCATTGCATATGGATAGTTTTATTAAAAACTGATATAACTCACTGCATGGCATATGGATAGTTTTATTAAAACCTGATATAACTCAGTGCATTGCATATGGATAGTTTTATTAAAAACTGATATAACTCAGTGCATTGCATATGGATGGTTTTATTAAAAACTGATATAACTCACTGCATTGCATATGGATAGTTTTATTAAAACCTGATATAACTCAGTGCATTGCATATGGATAGTTTTATTAAAACCTGATATAACTCAGTGCATTGCATATGGATAGTTTTATTAAAACCTGATATAACTCAGTGCATTGCATTTGGTTAGTTTTATTAAAAACTGATATAACTCAGTGCATTGCATATGGATGGTTTTATTAAAAACTGATATAACTCACTGCATTGCATATGGATAGTTTTATTAAAACCTGATATAACTCAGTGCATTGCATATGGATAGTTTTATTAAAAACTGATATAACTGAGTGCATTGCATTTGGTTAGTTTTATTAAAAACTGATATAACTCAGTGCATTGCATATGGATAGTTTTATTAAAAACTGATATAACTCACTGCATGGCATATGGATAGTTTTATTAAAACCTGATATAACTCAGTGCATTGCATATGGATAGTTTTATTAAAAACTGATATAACTCAGTGCATTGCATATGGATGGTTTTATTAAAAACTGATATAACTCACTGCATTGCATATGGATAGTTTTATTAAAACCTGATATAACTCAGTGCATTGCATATGGATAGTTTTATTAAAAACTGATATAACTCACTGCATGGCATATGGATAGTTTTATTAAAACCTGATATAACTCAGTGCATTGCATTTGGTTAGTTTTATTAAAAACTGATATAACTCAGTGCATTGCATATGGATAGTTTTATTAAAAACTGATATAACTGAGTGCATTGCATTTGGTTAGTTTTATTAAAAACTGATATAACTCAGTGCATTGCATATGGATAGTTTTATTAAAAACTGATATAACTCACTGCATGGCATATGGATAGTTTTATTAAAACCTGATATAACTCAGTGCATTGCATATGGATAGTTTTATTAAAAACTGATATAACTCAGTGCATTGCATATGGATGGTTTTATTAAAAACTGATATAACTCACTGCATTGCATATGGATAGTTTTATTAAAACCTGATATAACTCAGTGCATTGCATATGGATAGTTTTATTAAAACCTGATATAACTCAGTGCATTGCATATGGATAGTTTTATTAAAACCTGATATAACTCAGTGCATTGCATTTGGTTAGTTTTATTAAAAACTGATATAACTCAGTGCATTGCATATGGATGGTTTTATTAAAAACTGATATAACTCACTGCATTGCATATGGATAGTTTTATTAAAACCTGATATAACTCAGTGCATTGCATATGGATAGTTTTATTAAAAACTGATATAACTGAGTGCATTGCATTTGGTTAGTTTTATTAAAAACTGATATAACTCAGTGCATTGCATATGGATAGTTTTATTAAAAACTGATATAACTCACTGCATGGCATATGGATAGTTTTATTAAAACCTGATATAACTCAGTGCATTGCATATGGATAGTTTTATTAAAAACTGATATAACTCAGTGCATTGCATATGGATGGTTTTATTAAAAACTGATATAACTCACTGCATTGCATATGGATAGTTTTATTAAAACCTGATATAACTCAGTGCATTGCATATGGATAGTTTTATTAAAAACTGATATAACTCACTGCATGGCATATGGATAGTTTTATTAAAACCTGATATAACTCAGTGCATTGCATTTGGTTAGTTTTATTAAAAACTGATATAACTCAGTGCATTGCATATGGATGGTTTTATTAAAAACTGATATAACTCACTGCATTGCATATGGATAGTTTTATTAAAACCTGATATAACTCAGTGCATTGCATATGGATAGTTTTATTAAAAACTGATATAACTCAGTGCATTGCATTTGGTTAGTTTTATTAAAAACTGATATAACTCAGTGCATTGCATATGGATAGTTTTATTAAAAACTGATATAACTCACTGCATTGCATATGGATAGTTTTATTAAAACCTGATATAACTCAGTGCATTGTATATGGATAGTTTTATTAAAAACGGATATAACTCAGAGCATTGCATATGGTTAGTTTTATTAAAACCTTATATAACTCAGTGCATTGCATATGGATAGTTTTATTAAAAACTGATATAACTCAGTGCATTGCATATGGATAGTTTTATTAAAAACTGATATAACTCAGTGCATTGCATATGGATAGTTTTATTAAAAACTGATATAACTCAGAGCATTGCATATGGATAGTTTTATTAAAACCTGATATAACTCAGTGCATTGCATATGGATAGTTTTATTAAAAACTGATATAACTCAGAGCATTGCATATGGATAGTTTTATTAAAACCTGATATAACTCAGTGCATTGCATATGGATAGTTTTATTAAAAACTGATATAACTCAGTGCATTGCATTTGGTTAGTTTTATTAAAAACTGATATAACTCAGTGCATTGCATATGGATAGTTTTATTAAAAACTGATATAACTCACTGCATTGCATATGGATAGTTTTATTAAAACCTGATATAACTCAGTGCATTGCATATGGATAGTTTTATTAAAAACTGATATAACTGAGTGCATTGCATTTGGTTAGTTTTATTAAAAACTGATATAACTCAGTGCATTGCATATGGATAGTTTTATTAAAAACTGATATAACTCACTGCATGGCATATGGATAGTTTTATTAAAACCTGATATAAGTCAGTGCATTGCATATGGATAGTTTTATTAAAAACTGATATAACTCAGAGCATTGCATTTGGTTAGTTTTATTAAAAACTGATATAACTCAGTGCATTGCATATGGATAGTTTTATTAAAAACTGATATAACTCAGTGCATTGCATATGGATAGTTTTATTAAAACCTGATATAACTCAGTGCATTGCATATGGATAGTTTTATTAAAAACTGATATAACTCAGTGCATTGCATTTGGTTAGTTTTATTAAAAACTGATATAACTCAGTGCATTGCATATGGATAGTTTTATTAAAACCTGATATAACTCAGTGCATTGCATATGGATAGTTTTATTAAAACCTGATATAACTCAGTGCATTGCATATGGATAGTTTTATTAAAAACTGATATAACTCACTGCATTGCATATGGATAGTTTTATTAAAACCTGATATAACTCAGTGCATTGCATATGGATAGTTTTATTAAAAACTGATATAACTGAGTGCATTGCATTTGGTTAGTTTTATTAAAAACTGATATAACTCAGTGCATTGCATATGGATAGTTTTATTAAAAACTGATATAACTCACTGCATGGCATATGGATAGTTTTATTAAAACCTGATATAACTCAGTGCATTGCATATGGATAGTTTTATTAAAACCTGATATAACTCAGTGCATTGCATATGGATAGTTTTATTAAAAACTGATATAACTCAGTGCATTGCATTTGGTTAGTTTTATTAAAAACTGATATAACTCAGTGCATTGCATATGGATAGTTTTATTAAAACCTGATATAACTCAGTGCATTGCATATGGATAGTTTTATTAAAAACTGATATAACTGAGTGCATTGCATTTGGTTAGTTTTATTAAAAACTGATATAACTCAGTGCATTGCATATGGATAGTTTTATTAAAAACTGATGTAACTCACTGCATGGCATATGGATAGTTTTATTAAAACCTGATATAACTCAGTGCATTGCATATGGATAGTTTTATTAAAACCTGATATAACTCAGTGCATTGCATATGGATAGTTTTATTAAAACCTGATATAACTCAGTGCATTGCATATGGATAGTTTTATTAAAAACTGATATAACTCAGTGCATTGCATTTGGTTAGTTTTATTAAAAACTGATATAACTCAGTGCATTGCATATGGATAGTTTTATTAAAACCTGATATAACTCAGTGCATTGCATATGGATAGTTTTATTAAAAACTGATATAACTCAGTGCATTGCATATGGATAGTTTTATTAAAACCTGATATAACTCAGTGCATTGCATATGGATAGTTTTATTAAAACCTGATATAACTCAGTGCATTGCATATGGATAGTTTTATTAAAAACTGATATAACTCACTGCATTGCATATGGATAGTTTTATTAAAACCTGATATAACTCAGTGCATTGCATATGGATAGTTTTATTAAAAACTGATATAACTGAGTGCATTGCATTTGGTTAGTTTTATTAAAAACTGATATAACTCAGTGCATTGCATATGGATAGTTTTATTAAAAACTGATATAACTCACTGCATGGCATATGGATAGTTTTATTAAAACCTGATATAACTCAGTGCATTGCATATGGATAGTTTTATTAAAACCTGATATAACTCAGTGCATTGCATATGGATAGTTTTATTAAAAACTGATATAACTCACTGCATTGCATATGGATAGTTTTATTAAAACCTGATATAACTCAGTGCATTGCATATGGATAGTTTTATTAAAACCTGATATAACTCAGTGCATTGCATATGGATAGTTTTATTAAAAACTGATATAACTCACTGCATTGCATATGGATAGTTTTATTAAAACCTGATATAACTCAGTGCATTGCATATGGATAGTTTTATTAAAAACTGATATAACTGAGTGCATTGCATTTGGTTAGTTTTATTAAAAACTGATATAACTCAGTGCATTGCATATGGATAGTTTTATTAAAAACTGATATAACTCACTGCATGGCATATGGATAGTTTTATTAAAACCTGATATAAGTCAGTGCATTGCATATGGATAGTTTTATTAAAAACTGATATAACTCAGAGCATTGCATTTGGTTAGTTTTATTAAAAACTGATATAACTCAGTGCATTGCATATGGATAGTTTTATTAAAAACTGATATAACTCAGTGCATTGCATATGGATAGTTTTATTAAAACCTGATATAACTCAGTGCATTGCATATGGATAGTTTTATTAAAAACTGATATAACTCAGTGCATTGCATTTGGTTAGTTTTATTAAAAACTGATATAACTCAGTGCATTGCATATGGATAGTTTTATTAAAACCTGATATAACTCAGTGCATTGCATATGGATAGTTTTATTAAAACCTGATATAACTCAGTGCATTGCATATGGATAGTTTTATTAAAAACTGATATAACTCAGTGCATTGCATTTGGTTAGTTTTATTAAAAACTGATATAACTCAGTGCATTGCATATGGATAGTTTTATTAAAAACTGATATAACTCACTGCATTGCATATGGATAGTTTTATTAAAACCTGATATAACTCAGTGCATTGTATATGGATAGTTTTATTAAAAACTGATATAACTCAGAGCATTGCATATGGTTAGTTTTATTAAAACCTTATATAACTCAGTGCATTGCATATGGATAGTTTTATTAAAAACTGATATAACTCAGTGCATTGCATATGGATAGTTTTATTAAAAACTGATATAACTCAGAGCATTGCATATGGTTAGTTTTATTAAAACCTTATATAACTCAGTGCATTGCATATGGATAGTTTTATTAAAAACTAATATAACTCACTGCATTGCATATGGATAGTTTTATTAAAATCTGATATAACTCAGTGCATTGCATATGGATAGTTTTATAAAAAACTGATATAACTCAGAGCATTGCATATGGTTAGTTTTATTAAAACCTGATATAACTCAGTACATTGCATATGGATAGTTTTATTAAAAACTGATATAACTCACTGCATTGCATATGGATAGTTTTATTAAAAACTGATATAACTCAGTGCATTGCATATGGATAGTTTTATTAAAACCTGATATAACTCAGTGCATTGCATATGGATAGTTTTATTAAAAACTGATATAACTCAGTGCATTGCATATGGATGGTTTTATTAAAAACTGATATAACTCACTGCATTGCATATGGATAGTTTTATTAAAACCTGATATAACTCAGTGCATTGCATATGGATAGTTTTATTAAAAACTGATATAACTCACTGCATGGCATATGGATAGTTTTATTAAAACCTGATATAACTCAGTGCATTGCATTTGGTTAGTTTTATTAAAAACTGATATAACTCAGTGCATTGCATATGGATGGTTTTATTAAAAACTGATATAACTCACTGCATTGCATATGGATAGTTTTATTAAAACCTGATATAACTCAGTGCATTGCATATGGATAGTTTTATTAAAAACTGATATAACTCAGTGCATTGCATTTGGTTAGTTTTATTAAAAACTGATATAACTCAGTGCATTGCATATGGATAGTTTTATTAAAAACTGATATAACTCACTGCATTGCATATGGATAGTTTTATTAAAACCTGATATAACTCAGTGCATTGTATATGGATAGTTTTATTAAAAACTGATATAACTCAGAGCATTGCATATGGTTAGTTTTATTAAAACCTTATATAACTCAGTGCATTGCATATGGATAGTTTTATTAAAAACTGATATAACTCAGTGCATTGCATATGGATAGTTTTATTAAAAACTGATATAACTCAGTGCATTGCATATGGATAGTTTTATTAAAAACTGATATAACTCAGAGCATTGCATATGGATAGTTTTATTAAAACCTGATATAACTCAGTGCATTGCATATGGATAGTTTTATTAAAAACTGATATAACTCAGAGCATTGCATATGGATAGTTTTATTAAAACCTGATATAACTCAGTGCATTGCATATGGATAGTTTTATTAAAAACTGATATAACTCAGTGCATTGCATTTGGTTAGTTTTATTAAAAACTGATATAACTCAGTGCATTGCATATGGATAGTTTTATTAAAAACTGATATAACTCACTGCATTGCATATGGATAGTTTTATTAAAACCTGATATAACTCAGTGCATTGCATATGGATAGTTTTATTAAAAACTGATATAACTGAGTGCATTGCATTTGGTTAGTTTTATTAAAAACTGATATAACTCAGTGCATTGCATATGGATAGTTTTATTAAAAACTGATATAACTCACTGCATGGCATATGGATAGTTTTATTAAAACCTGATATAAGTCAGTGCATTGCATATGGATAGTTTTATTAAAAACTGATATAACTCAGAGCATTGCATTTGGTTAGTTTTATTAAAAACTGATATAACTCAGTGCATTGCATATGGATAGTTTTATTAAAAACTGATATAACTCAGTGCATTGCATATGGATAGTTTTATTAAAACCTGATATAACTCAGTGCATTGCATATGGATAGTTTTATTAAAAACTGATATAACTCAGTGCATTGCATTTGGTTAGTTTTATTAAAAACTGATATAACTCAGTGCATTGCATATGGATAGTTTTATTAAAACCTGATATAACTCAGTGCATTGCATATGGATAGTTTTATTAAAACCTGATATAACTCAGTGCATTGCATATGGATAGTTTTATTAAAAACTGATATAACTCACTGCATTGCATATGGATAGTTTTATTAAAACCTGATATAACTCAGTGCATTGCATATGGATAGTTTTATTAAAAACTGATATAACTGAGTGCATTGCATTTGGTTAGTTTTATTAAAAACTGATATAACTCAGTGCATTGCATATGGATAGTTTTATTAAAAACTGATATAACTCACTGCATGGCATATGGATAGTTTTATTAAAACCTGATATAACTCAGTGCATTGCATATGGATAGTTTTATTAAAACCTGATATAACTCAGTGCATTGCATATGGATAGTTTTATTAAAAACTGATATAACTCAGTGCATTGCATATGGATAGTTTTATTAAAAACTGATATAACTCAGTGCATTGCATTTGGTTAGTTTTATTAAAAACTGATATAACTCAGTGCATTGCATATGGATAGTTTTATTAAAACCTGATATAACTCAGTGCATTGCATATGGATAGTTTTATTAAAAACTGATATAACTGAGTGCATTGCATTTGGTTAGTTTTATTAAAAACTGATATAACTCAGTGCATTGCATATGGATAGTTTTATTAAAAACTGATATAACTCACTGCATGGCATATGGATAGTTTTATTAAAACCTGATATAACTCAGTGCATTGCATATGGATAGTTTTATTAAAACCTGATATAACTCAGTGCATTGCATATGGATAGTTTTATTAAAACCTGATATAACTCAGTGCATTGCATATGGATAGTTTTATTAAAAACTGATATAACTCAGTGCATTGCATTTGGTTAGTTTTATTAAAAACTGATATAACTCAGTGCATTGCATATGGATAGTTTTATTAAAACCTGATATAACTCAGTGCATTGCATATGGATAGTTTTATTAAAAACTGATATAACTCAGTGCATTGCATATGGATAGTTTTATTAAAACCTGATATAACTCAGTGCATTGCATATGGATAGTTTTATTAAAACCTGATATAACTCAGTGCATTGCATATGGATAGTTTTATTAAAAACTGATATAACTCACTGCATTGCATATGGATAGTTTTATTAAAACCTGATATAACTCAGTGCATTGCATATGGATAGTTTTATTAAAAACTGATATAACTGAGTGCATTGCATTTGGTTAGTTTTATTAAAAACTGATATAACTCAGTGCATTGCATATGGATAGTTTTATTAAAAACTGATATAACTCACTGCATGGCATATGGATAGTTTTATTAAAACCTGATATAACTCAGTGCATTGCATATGGATAGTTTTATTAAAACCTGATATAACTCAGTGCATTGCATATGGATAGTTTTATTAAAAACTGATATAACTCACTGCATTGCATATGGATAGTTTTATTAAAACCTGATATAACTCAGTGCATTGCATATGGATAGTTTTATTAAAACCTGATATAACTCAGTGCATTGCATATGGATAGTTTTATTAAAAACTGATATAACTCACTGCATTGCATATGGATAGTTTTATTAAAACCTGATATAACTCAGTGCATTGCATATGGATAGTTTTATTAAAAACTGATATAACTGAGTGCATTGCATTTGGTTAGTTTTATTAAAAACTGATATAACTCAGTGCATTGCATATGGATAGTTTTATTAAAAACTGATATAACTCACTGCATGGCATATGGATAGTTTTATTAAAACCTGATATAAGTCAGTGCATTGCATATGGATAGTTTTATTAAAAACTGATATAACTCAGAGCATTGCATTTGGTTAGTTTTATTAAAAACTGATATAACTCAGTGCATTGCATATGGATAGTTTTATTAAAAACTGATATAACTCAGTGCATTGCATATGGATAGTTTTATTAAAACCTGATATAACTCAGTGCATTGCATATGGATAGTTTTATTAAAAACTGATATAACTCAGTGCATTGCATTTGGTTAGTTTTATTAAAAACTGATATAACTCAGTGCATTGCATATGGATAGTTTTATTAAAACCTGATATAACTCAGTGCATTGCATATGGATAGTTTTATTAAAACCTGATATAACTCAGTGCATTGCATATGGATAGTTTTATTAAAAACTGATATAACTCAGTGCATTGCATTTGGTTAGTTTTATTAAAAACTGATATAACTCAGTGCATTGCATATGGATAGTTTTATTAAAAACTGATATAACTCACTGCATTGCATATGGATAGTTTTATTAAAACCTGATATAACTCAGTGCATTGTATATGGATAGTTTTATTAAAAACTGATATAACTCAGAGCATTGCATATGGTTAGTTTTATTAAAACCTTATATAACTCAGTGCATTGCATATGGATAGTTTTATTAAAAACTGATATAACTCAGTGCATTGCATATGGATAGTTTTATTAAAAACTGATATAACTCAGAGCATTGCATATGGTTAGTTTTATTAAAACCTTATATAACTCAGTGCATTGCATATGGATAGTTTTATTAAAAACTAATATAACTCACTGCATTGCATATGGATAGTTTTATTAAAATCTGATATAACTCAGTGCATTGCATATGGATAGTTTTATAAAAAACTGATATAACTCAGAGCATTGCATATGGTTAGTTTTATTAAAACCTGATATAACTCAGTACATTGCATATGGATAGTTTTATTAAAAACTGATATAACTCACTGCATTGCATATGGATAGTTTTATTAAAACCTGATATAACTCAGTGCATTGTATATGGATAGTTTTATTAAAAACTGATATAACTCAGAGCATTGCATATGGTTAGTTTTATTAAAACCTTATATAACTCAGTGCATTGCATATGGATAGTTTTATTAAAACCTGATAGAACTCAGTGCATTTCATATGGATAGTTTTATTAAAAACTGATATAACTCACTGCATTGCATGTGAATAGTTTTATTAAAAACTGACATAACTCAGTGCATTGCATATGGATAGTTTTATTAAAACCTGATATAACTCAGTGCATTGCATATGGATAGTTTTATTAAAAACTGATATAACTCAGTGCATTGCATATGGATAGTTTTATTAAAACCTGATATAACTCAGTGCATTGCATATGGATAGTTTTATTAAAAACTGATATAACTCAGTGCATTGCATTTGGTTAGTTTTATTAAAAACTGATATAACTCAGTGCATTGCATATGGATAGTTTTATTAAAAACTGATATAACTCAGTGCATTGCATATGGATAGTTTTATTAAAAACTGATATAACTCACTGCATTGCATATGGATAGTTTTATTAAAAACTGATATAACTCACTGCATTGCATATAGATAGTTTTATTAAAAACTGATATAACTCAGTGCATTGCATATGGATAGTTTTATTAAAACCTGATATAACTCAGTGCATTGCATATGGATAGTTTTATTAAAAACTGATATAACTCAGTGTATTGCATATGGATAGGTTTATTAAAACCTGATATAACTCAGTGCATTGCATATGGATAGTTTTATTAAAACCTGATATAACTCAGTGCATTGCATATGGACAGTTTTATTAAAAACTGATATAACTCAGTGCATTGCATTTGGTTAGTTTTATTAAAAACTGATATAACTCAGTGCATTCCATATGGATAGTTTTATTAAAAACTGATATAACTCAGTGCATTGCATATGGATAGTTTTATTAAAAACTGATATAACTCAGGGCATTGCATATGGATAGTTTTATTAAAAACTGATATAACTCAGTGCATTGCATATGGTTAGTTTTATTAAAACCTTATATAACTCAGTGCATTGCATATGGATAGTTTTATTAAAAACTGATATAACTCAGTGCATTGCATATGGATAGTTTTATTAAAACCTGATATAACTCAGTGCATTGCATATGGATAGTTTTATTAAAAACTGATATAACTCAGTGCATTGCATATGGATAGTTTTATTAAAACCTGATATAACTCAGTGCATTGCATATGGATAGGTTTATTAAAACCTGATATAACTCACTGCATTGCATATGGATAGTTTTATTAAAAACTGATATAACTCAGTGCATTGCATATGGATAGTTTTATTAAAAACTGATATAACTCAGTGCAATGCATTTGGTTAGTTTTATTAAAAACTGATATAACTCAGTGCATTGCATATGGATAGTTTTATTAAAAACTGATATAACTCAGGGCATTGCATATGGATAGTTTTATTAAAAACTGATATAACTCAGTGCATTGCATATGGTTAGTTTTATTAAAACCTTATATAACTCAGTGCATTGCATATGGATAGTTTTATTAAAAACTGATATAACTCAGTGCATTGCATATGGATAGTTTTATTAAAACCTGATATAACTCAGTGCATTGCATATGGATAGTTTTATTAAAAACTGATATAACTCAGTGCATTGCATATGGATAGTTTTATTAAAACCTGATATAACTCAGTGCATTGCATATGGATAGGTTTATTAAAACCTGATATAACTCACTGCATTGCATATGGATAGTTTTATTAAAAACTGATATAACTCAGTGCATTGCATATGGATAGTTTTATTAAAAACTGATATAACTCAGTGCAATGCATTTGGTTAGTTTTATTAAAAACTGATATAACTCAGTGCATTGCATATGGATAGTTTTATTAAAAACTGATATAACTCACTGCATTGCATATGAATAGTTTTATTAAAAACTGATATAACTCAGTGCAGTGCATATGGATAGTTTTATTAAAACCTGATATAACTCAGTGCATTGCATATGGATAGTTTTATTAAAAACTGATATAACTCAGTGCATTGCATATGGATAGTTTTATTAAAAACTGATATAACTCAGTGCATTGCATATGGATAGTTTTATTAAAACCTGATATAACTCAGTGCATTGCATATGGATAGGTTTATTAAAACCTGATATAACTCACTGCATTGCATATGGATAGTTTTATTAAAAACTGATATAACTCAGTGCATTGCATATGGATAGTTTTATTAAAAACTGATATAACTCAGTGCATTGCATATGGATAGTTTTATTAAAAACTGATATAACTCAGTGCATTGCATATGGATAGGTTTATTAAAACCTGATATAACTCACTGCATTGCATATGGATAGTTTTATTAAAAACTGATATAACTCAGTGCATTGCATATGGATAGTTTTATTAAAAACTGATATAACTCAGTGCATTGCATATGGATAGGTTTATTAAAACCTGATATAACTCACTGCATTGCATATGGATAGTTTTATTAAAAACTGATATAACTCAGTGCATTGCATATGGATAGGTTTATTAAAACCTGATATAACTCACTGCATTGCATATGGATAGTTTTATTAAAAACTGATATAACTCAGTGCATTGCATATGGATAGTTTTATTAAAAACTGATATAACTCACTGCATTGCATATGAATAGTTTTATTAAAACCTGATATAACTCAGTGCATTGCATATGGATAGTTTTATTAAAAACTGATATAACTCAGTGCATTGCATATGGATAGGTTTATTAAAACCTGATATAACTCACTGCATTGCATATGGATAGTTTTATTAAAAACTGATATAACTCAGTGCATTGCATATGGATAGGTTTATTAAAACCTGATATAACTCACTGCATTGCATATGGATAGTTTTATTAAAAACTGATATAACTCAGTGCATTGCATATGGATAGGTTTATTAAAACCTGATATAACTCACTGCA
Source organism: Ceratitis rosa (assembly GCA_037013455.1). Taxonomy (NCBI): domain Eukaryota; kingdom Metazoa; phylum Arthropoda; class Insecta; order Diptera; family Tephritidae; genus Ceratitis; species Ceratitis rosa. The sequence goes on along the minus strand of JAWMAG010000326.1, from coordinate 7,311 downwards.
TTGCATATGGATAGTTTTATTAAAAACTGATATAACTCAGTGCATTGCATATGGATAGGTTTATTAAAACCTGATATAACTCACTGCATTGCATATGGATAGTTTTATTAAAAACTGATATAACTCAGTGCATTGCATATGGATAGGTTTATTAAAACCTGATATAACTCACTGCATTGCATATGGATAGTTTTATTAAAAACTGATATAACTCAGTGCATTGCATATGGATAGGTTTATTAAAACCTGATATAACTCACTGCATTGCATATGGATAGTTTTATTAAAAACTGATATAACTCAGTGCATTGCATATGGATAGGTTTATTAAAACCTGATATAACTCACTGCATTGCATATGGATAGTTTTATTAAAAACTGATATAACTCAGTGCATTGCATATGGATAGGTTTATTAAAACCTGATATAACTCACTGCATTGCATATGGATAGTTTTATTAAAAACTGATATAACTCAGTGCATTGCATATGGATAGGTTTATTAAAACCTGATATAACTCACTGCATTGCATATGGATAGTTTTATTAAAAACTGATATAACTCAGTGCATTGCATATGGATAGGTTTATTAAAACCTGATATAACTCACTGCATTGCATATGGATAGTTTTATTAAAAACTGATATAACTCAGTGCATTGCATATGGATAGGTTTATTAAAACCTGATATAACTCACTGCATTGCATATGGATAGTTTTATTAAAAACTGATATAACTCAGTGCATTGCATATGGATAGGTTTATTAAAACCTGATATAACTCACTGCATTGCATATGGATAGTTTTATTAAAAACTGATATAACTCAGTGCATTGCATATGGATAGGTTTATTAAAACCTGATATAACTCACTGCATTGCATATGGATAGTTTTATTAAAAACTGATATAACTCAGTGCATTGCATATGGATAGGTTTATTAAAACCTGATATAACTCACTGCATTGCATATGGATAGTTTTATTAAAAACTGATATAACTCAGTGCATTGCATATGGATAGGTTTATTAAAACCTGATATAACTCACTGCATTGCATATGGATAGTTTTATTAAAAACTGATATAACTCAGTGCATTGCATATGGATAGGTTTATTAAAACCTGATATAACTCACTGCATTGCATATGGATAGTTTTATTAAAAACTGATATAACTCAGTGCATTGCATATGGATAGGTTTATTAAAACCTGATATAACTCACTGCATTGCATATGGATAGTTTTATTAAAAACTGATATAACTCAGTGCATTGCATATGGATAGGTTTATTAAAACCTGATATAACTCACTGCATTGCATATGGATAGTTTTATTAAAAACTGATATAACTCAGTGCATTGCATATGGATAGGTTTATTAAAACCTGATATAACTCACTGCATTGCATATGGATAGTTTTATTAAAAACTGATATAACTCAGTGCATTGCATATGGATAGGTTTATTAAAACCTGATATAACTCACTGCATTGCATATGGATAGTTTTATTAAAAACTGATATAACTCAGTGCATTGCATATGGATAGGTTTATTAAAACCTGATATAACTCACTGCATTGCATATGGATAGTTTTATTAAAAACTGATATAACTCAGTGCATTGCATATGGATAGGTTTATTAAAACCTGATATAACTCACTGCATTGCATATGGATAGTTTTATTAAAAACTGATATAACTCAGTGCATTGCATATGGATAGTTTTATTAAAAACTGATATAACTCAGTGCATTGCATATGGATAGGTTTATTAAAACCTGATATAACTCACTGCATTGCATATGGATAGTTTTATTAAAAACTGATATAACTCAGTGCATTGCATATGGATAGTTTTATTAAAAACTGATATAACTCAGTGCAATGCATTTGGTTAGTTTTATTAAAAACTGATATAACTCAGTGCATTGCATATGGATAGTTTTATTAAAAACTGATATAACTCACTGCATTGCATATGAATAGTTTTATTAAAAACTGATATAACTCAGTGCAGTGCATATGGATAGTTTTATTAAAACCTGATATAACTCAGTGCATTGCATATGGATAGTTTTATTAAAAACTGATATAACTCAGTGCATTGCATATGGATAGTTTTATTAAAAACTGATATAACTCAGTGCATTGCATATGGATAGTTTTATTAAAACCTGATATAACTCAGTGCATTGCATATGGATAGGTTTATTAAAACCTGATATAACTCACTGCATTGCATATGGATAGTTTTATTAAAAACTGATATAACTCAGTGCATTGCATATGGATAGTTTTATTAAAAACTGATATAACTCAGTGCAATGCATTTGGTTAGTTTTATTAAAAACTGATATAACTCAGTGCATTGCATATGGATAGTTTTATTAAAAACTGATATAACTCAGGGCATTGCATATGGATAGTTTTATTAAAAACTGATATAACTCAGTGCATTGCATATGGTTAGTTTTATTAAAACCTTATATAACTCAGTGCATTGCATATGGATAGTTTTATTAAAAACTGATATAACTCAGTGCATTGCATATGGATAGTTTTATTAAAACCTGATATAACTCAGTGCATTGCATATGGATAGTTTTATTAAAAACTGATATAACTCAGTGCATTGCATATGGATAGTTTTATTAAAACCTGATATAACTCAGTGCATTGCATATGGATAGGTTTATTAAAACCTGATATAACTCACTGCATTGCATATGGATAGTTTTATTAAAAACTGATATAACTCAGTGCATTGCATATGGATAGTTTTATTAAAAACTGATATAACTCAGTGCAATGCATTTGGTTAGTTTTATTAAAAACTGATATAACTCAGTGCATTGCATATGGATAGTTTTATTAAAAACTGATATAACTCACTGCATTGCATATGAATAGTTTTATTAAAAACTGATATAACTCAGTGCAGTGCATATGGATAGTTTTATTAAAACCTGATATAACTCAGTGCATTGCATATGGATAGTTTTATTAAAAACTGATATAACTCAGTGTATTGCATATGGATAGTTTTATTAAAAACTGATATAACTCAGTGCATTGCATATGGATAGTTTTATTAAAAACTGATATAACTCAGTGCATTGTATATGGATAGTTTTATTAAAACCTGATATAACTCAGTGCATTGCATATGGATAGTTTTATTAAAAACTGATATAGCTCAGTGCATTGCATATGGATAGTTTTATTAAAAACTGATATAACTCAGAGCATAGCATATGGTTAGTTTTATTAAAACCTTATATAACTCAGTGCATTGCATATGGATAGTTTTATTAAAAACTGATATAACTCACTGCATTGCATATGGATAGTTTTATTAAAAACTGATATAACTCAGTGCATTGCATATGGATAGTTTTATTAAAAACTGATATAACTCACTGCATTGCATATGGATAGTTTTATTAAAAACTGATATAACTCAGTGCATTGCATATGGATAGTTTTATTAAAAACTGATATAACTCACTGCATTGCATATGGATAGTTTTATTAAAAACTGATATAACTCAGTGCATTGCATATGGATAGTTTTATTAAAAACTGATATAACTCAGAGCATTGCATATGGTTAGTTTTATTAAAACCTGATGTAACTCAGTGCATTGCATATGGATAGTTTTATTAAAAACTGATATAACTCACTGCATTGCATATGGATAGTTTTATTAAAAACTGATATAACTCAGTGCATTGCATATGGATAGGTTTATTAAAACCTGATATAATTCAGTGCATTGCATATGGATAGTTTTATTAAAAACTGATATAACTCAGAGCATTGCATATGGTTAGTTTTATTAAAACCTGATATAACTCAGTGCATTGCATATGGATAGTTTTATTAAAAACTGATATAACTCACTGCATTGCATATGGATAGTTTTATTAAAAACTGATATAACTCAGTGCATTGCATATGGATAGTTTTATTAAAACCTGATATAACTCAGTGCATTGCATATGGATAGTTTTATTAAAAACTGATATAACTCAGTGCATTGCATATGGATAGTTTTATTAAAAACTGATATAACTCAGTGCATTGCATATGGATAGTTTTATTAAAACCTGATATAACTCAGTGCATTGCATATGGATAGGTTTATTAAAACCTGATATAACTCACTGCATTGCATATGGATAGTTTTATTAAAAACTGATATAACTCAGTGCATTGCATATGGATAGTTTTATTAAAAACTGATATAACTCAGTGCAATGCATTTGGTTAGTTTTATTAAAAACTGATATAACTCAGTGCATTGCATATGGATAGTTTTATTAAAAACTGATATAACTCAGGGCATTGCATATGGATAGTTTTATTAAAAACTGATATAACTCAGTGCATTGCATATGGTTAGTTTTATTAAAACCTTATATAACTCAGTGCATTGCATATGGATAGTTTTATTAAAAACTGATATAACTCAGTGCATTGCATATGGATAGTTTTATTAAAACCTGATATAACTCAGTGCATTGCATATGGATAGTTTTATTAAAAACTGATATAACTCAGTGCATTGCATATGGATAGTTTTATTAAAACCTGATATAACTCAGTGCATTGCATATGGATAGGTTTATTAAAACCTGATATAACTCACTGCATTGCATATGGATAGTTTTATTAAAAACTGATATAACTCAGTGCATTGCATATGGATAGTTTTATTAAAAACTGATATAACTCAGTGCAATGCATTTGGTTAGTTTTATTAAAAACTGATATAACTCAGTGCATTGCATATGGATAGTTTTATTAAAAACTGATATAACTCACTGCATTGCATATGAATAGTTTTATTAAAAACTGATATAACTCAGTGCAGTGCATATGGATAGTTTTATTAAAACCTGATATAACTCAGTGCATTGCATATGGATAGTTTTATTAAAAACTGATATAACTCAGTGTATTGCATATGGATAGTTTTATTAAAAACTGATATAACTCAGTGCATTGCATATGGATAGTTTTATTAAAAACTGATATAACTCAGTGCATTGTATATGGATAGTTTTATTAAAACCTGATATAACTCAGTGCATTGCATATGGATAGTTTTATTAAAAACTGATATAGCTCAGTGCATTGCATATGGATAGTTTTATTAAAAACTGATATAACTCAGAGCATAGCATATGGTTAGTTTTATTAAAACCTTATATAACTCAGTGCATTGCATATGGATAGTTTTATTAAAAACTGATATAACTCACTGCATTGCATATGGATAGTTTTATTAAAAACTGATATAACTCAGTGCATTGCATATGGATAGTTTTATTAAAAACTGATATAACTCACTGCATTGCATATGGATAGTTTTATTAAAAACTGATATAACTCAGTGCATTGCATATGGATAGTTTTATTAAAAACTGATATAACTCACTGCATTGCATATGGATAGTTTTATTAAAAACTGATATAACTCAGTGCATTGCATATGGATAGTTTTATTAAAAACTGATATAACTCAGAGCATTGCATATGGTTAGTTTTATTAAAACCTGATGTAACTCAGTGCATTGCATATGGATAGTTTTATTAAAAACTGATATAACTCACTGCATTGCATATGGATAGTTTTATTAAAAACTGATATAACTCAGTGCATTGCATATGGATAGGTTTATTAAAACCTGATATAATTCAGTGCATTGCATATGGATAGTTTTATTAAAAACTGATATAACTCAGAGCATTGCATATGGTTAGTTTTATTAAAACCTGATATAACTCAGTGCATTGCATATGGATAGTTTTATTAAAAACTGATATAACTCACTGCATTGCATATGGATAGTTTTATTAAAAACTGATATAACTCAGTGCATTGCATATGGATAGTTTTATTAAAACCTGATATAATTCAGTGCATTGCATATGGATAGTTTTATTAAAAACTGATATAACTCAGTGCATTGCATATGGATAGTTTTATTAAAACCTGATATAACTCAGTGCATTGCATATGGATAGTTTTAGTAAAAACTGATATAACTCAGTGCATTGCATATGGATGGTTTTATTAAAACCTGATATAACTCAGTGCATTGCATATGGATAGTTTTAGTAAAAACTGATATAACTCAGTGCATTGCATATGGATAGTTTTATTAAAACCTGATATAATTCCGTGCATTGCATATGGATAGTTTTATTAAAAACTGATATAACTCAGTGCATTGCATATGGATAGTTTTATTAAAACCTGATATAACTCAGTGCATTGCATATGGATAGTTTTATTAAAACCTGATATAACTCAGTGCATTGCATATGGATGGTTTTATTAAAACCTGATATAACTCAGTGCATTGCATATGGATAGTTTTAGTAAAAACTGATATAACTCAGTGCATTGCATATGGATAGTTTTATTAAAACCTGATATAATTCAGTGCATTGCATATGGATAGTTTTATTAAAAACTGATATAACTCAGTGCATTGCATATGGATAGTTTTATTAAAACCTGATATAACTCAGTGCATTGCATATGGATAGTTTTAGTAAAAACTGATATAACTCAGTGCATTGCATATGGATAGTTTTATTAAAACCTGATATAATTCAGTGCATTGCATATGGATAGTTTTATTAAAAACTGATATAACTCAGTGCATTGCATATGGATAGTTTTATTAAAACCTGATATAACTCAGTGCATTGCATATGGATAGTTTTAGTAAAAACTGATATAACTCAGTGCATTGCATATGGATGGTTTTATTAAAACCTGATATAACTCAGTGCATTGCATATGGATAGTTTTAGTAAAAACTGATATAACTCAGTGCATTGCATATGGATAGTTTTATTAAAACCTGATATAATTCAGTGCATTGCATATGGATAGTTTTATTAAAAACTGATATAACTCACTGCATTGCATATGGATAGTTTTATTAAAACCTGATATAACTCAGTGCATTGCATATGGATAGTTTTATTAAAACCTGATATAACTCAGTGCATTGCATATGGATGGTTTTATTAAAACCTGATATAACTCAGTGCATTGCATATGGATAGTTTTAGTAAAAACTGATATAACTCAGTGCATTGCATATGGATAGTTTTATTAAAACCTGATTTAATTCAGTGCATTGCATATGGATAGTTTTATTAAAACCTGATATAATTCAGTGCATTGCATATGGATAGTTTTATTAAAAACTGATATAACTCAGTGCATTGCATATGGATAGTTTTATTAAAAACTGATATAACTCAGTGCATTGCATA
>JAWMAG010000325.1:32500-42746 GCA_037013455.1 Ceratitis rosa | reverse complement strand
TTTGCTTCAGCAAAAAACAACCGTATTTCAAGTAAATCGAACCATAACTAAAATTTTTTGTATAGGTATGTCTCTGGCCCAATTTCCGGAGAGAAAAACGGAATTTCTTTCAATCTAACCAAAAAGCCAACTATGTACCGATTTTCAGGTATACTGACTCAAATTAAGAATTTATAATAGGTCAGTCTAACTTAGGCAAAATGCCACCTATATACCAGCCCCTTGTCCAGTTTCCGGATAGAAGTGTAATCTTCCTTTTTATCTAAGAAAAAAGCTGCCTATGTGCCGAATTTCAAGTAAATCGAACTATATATACGATTTTTTCGATTGGGGCAGTCTCTGGTTCACTTTACGGAGAGAAGTGTAGTCATCTTGTTAATCTAAGCGAGAGGCCACCTATCTATCAAATTTCAAGTAAATCGAACCATAACCGATTTTCACGTATATTGGCTCAAAAATAAGAATTTTTTAATAGATTAGCCTAACTTAGGCAAAATGCCACCTATATACCAGCCCCTTGTCCAGTTTCCGGATACAAGTATAATTTTCCTTTTTAAGTAAGAAAAAAGCTGTCCTATGTGCCGAATTTCAAGTAATTCAAACTATAAATAAGATTTTGTCTATTGGGTCAGTCGCTGGTTCACTTTACGGAGAGAAGTGTAATCTTCCTTTTTATCTAAGAAAAAAGTTGCCTATGTGTCGAATTCCAAGTATATCGAAATATAAGTAAGATTTTTTTCAGTTTACGGAGTGAAGTGTACTCATCTTGTTAATCTAAGCGAGAGGCCACCTATGTATCAAATTTCAACTAAATCGAACCATAACCGATTTTCACGTATATTGGCTCAAAATTAAGAATTTTTTAATAGATTAGCCTAACTTAGGCAAAATGCCACCTATATACCAGCCCCTTGTCCAGTTTCCGGATAGAAGTGTAATCTTCCTTTTAATCTAAGCAAAAGCTATCCTATGTGCCGAATTTCAAGTAAATCGAACCATAAATAGGATTTTTTCGATTGGGGCAGTCTCTGGTTCACTTCACGGAGAGAAGTGTAGTCATCTTGTTAATCTAAGCGAGAGGCCACCTATGTATCAAAGTTCAAGTAAATCGAACCAAAACTCAGGTTTTTTTAATAGGTATGTGTCTGCCCCAATTTCCGGAGAGACGAACGGAATTTCTTTCAATCTAACCAAAAATCACCTATGTTACGTATACTGAATAACAAATAAAAATTTATGATAGGCCAGTCTAACCTAGACAAAATGCCACCTATATACCAGCCTCTCCACTTTCCGGATATAAGTGTAATCTTCCTTTTTATCTAGAAAAAAAGATGCCAATGTGTCGAATTTCAAGTATATCGAAATATAAATACGATTTTTTCGATTGGTGCAGTCACTGGTTCAGTTTACGGAAAGAAGTGTAGTCGTCCTATTAATCTAAGCGAGAAGCCATCTATGTATCAAATTTCAAGTAAATCGAACAATAACCGGCTTTCACGTATAATGGCTCAAAAATAAGAACTTTTTAATAGATTGGTTTAACTTAGGCAAAATGTCACCTATATACCAGCCCCTTGTCCAGTTTCCGGATAGAAGTGTAATCTTCCTTTTAATCTAAGAAAAAAGCTGCCTATATGTCGAATTTCAAGTATATCGAAATATAAATAAGATTTTTTCGATTAGGGCAGTCACTGGTTCAGTTTATGGAGAGAAGTGTAGTCATCTTGTTAATCTAAGCGAGAAGCCATCTATGTACCAAATTTCAAGTAAATCGAACCAAAGCTTAGGTGTTTTTTAATAGGTATGTCTCTGTCCCAATTTCAGGAGGGAAGAACGGTCTGCCTTTGAATCTAACCAAAAAGCCTCCTGTGTACCGAATTTTACATACATTGACTCAAAAATAAGAAGTTTTGAATCGGTAAATTTAACTTAAGCAAAATGCCACCTATATACCAGCCCCTAGTCCACTTTCCGGATAGAAGTGTAATCTTCACTTTTACCTAAGCAAAAAGCCAACTACGTTCCGAATCTCAAGTAAATCGAACTATAAACTGGTCTACTTTCCAGAGAAAAGTATAGCCTTCCTTTTAATCTAAGCAAAAGCTGTCCTATGTGCCGAATTTCAAGTAAAGCGAATTATAAATAAGATTTTTTTCGATTGGGGCAGTCGCTGGTTCACTTTACGGTGAAAAGTGTAGTCATCTTGTTAATGTAAGAGAGAAGCTACATATGTACCGAATTTTCTTCCTGTCCTCCTGTATGCTTCAGCAAAAAACCACCGAATTTCAAGTAAATCGAACCATAACTAAAATTTTTTGTATAGGTATGCCTCTCCACTTTCCGGATATAAGTGTAATCTTCCTTTTTATCTAGGAAAAAAGATGCCAATGTGTCGAATTTCGAGTATATCGAAATATAAATACGATTTTTTCGATTGGTGCAGTCAATGGTTCAGTTTACGGAAAGAAGTGTAGTCGTCCTATTAATCTAAGCGAGAAGCCATCTATGTATCAAATTTCAAGTAAATCGAAAAATAACCGGCTTTCACGTATAATGGCTCAAAAATAAGAACTTTTTAATAGATTGTGATAGAAGTGTAATCTTCCTTTTAATCTAAGCAAAAGCTATCCTATGTGCCGAATTTCAAGTAAATCGAACCATAAATAGGATTTTTTCGATTGGGGCAGTCGCTGGTTCACTTTACGGATAGAAGTGTAATCTTCCTTTTTATCTAAGAAAAAAGCTGCCTATATGTCGAATTTCAAGTATATCGAAATATAAATAAGATTTTTTCGATTAGGGCAGTCACTGGTTCAGTTTATAGAGAGAAGTGTAGTCATCTTGTTAATCTAAGCGAGAAGCCATCTATGTACCAAATTTCAAGTAAATCGAACCAAAGCTTAGGTGTTTTTTAATAGGTATGTCTCTGTCCCAATTTCAGGAGGGAAGAACGGTCTGCCTTTGAATCTAACCAAAAAGCCTCCTGTGTACCGAATTTTACATACATTGACTCAAAAATAAGAAGTTTTGAATCGGTAAATTTAACTTAAGCAAAATGCCACCTATATACCAGCCCCTAGTCCACTTTCCGGATAGAAGTGTAATCTTCACTTTTACCTAAGCAAAAAGCCAACTACGTTCCGAATCTCAAGTAAATCGAACTATAAACTGGTCTACTTTCCAGAGAAAAGTATAGCCTTCCTTTTAATCTAAGCAAAAGCTGTCCTATGTGCCGAATTTCAAGTAAAGCGAATTATAAATAAGATTTTTTCGATTGGGGCAGTCGCTGGTTCACTTTACGGTGAAAAGTGTAGTCATCTTGTTAATGTAAGAGAGAAGCTACATATGTACCGAATTTTCTTCCTGTTCTCCTGTTTGCTTCAGCAAAAAACCACCGAATTTCAAGTAAATCGAACCATAACTAAAATTTTTTGTATAGGTATGTCTCTGGCCCAATTTCCGGAGAGAAAAACGGAATTTCTTTCAATCTAACCAAAAAGCCCACTATGTACCGATTTTCACGTATTCTGACTCAAATTAAGAATTTATAATAGGTCAGTCGAACTTAGGCAAAATGCCACCTATATACCAGCCCCTTGTCCATTTTCCGGTTAGAAGTGTAATCTTCCTTTTTATCTAAGAAAAAAGCTGTCTATGTGCCGAATTTCAATTAAATCGAACCATTACTAAGATTTGTTTGAATAGTTCAACCCCAGGTCCACTTTCAGCAGAATAGTGTAGTCCTTCTATTACTCTAAGCGAGAAGCCACCTATGTACCAAATTTCAAGTAAGTCGAACCAAAACTTAGGTTTTTTTAATAGGTTTGTCTCTAGCCCAATTTCAGGAGAGAAGAACGGTCTGACTTTTAATCTAACCAAAAATCCACCATATACCGAATTTCACGTGTATTGGCTCAAAAATAAGAAATTTTTAATATATAAGTCTATCTTAGACAAAATGCCGCCTATATACCAGCCCAGTTTCCGGATAGAAGTGTAATCTTCACTTTTACCAAAGCAAAAAGCCAACTACGTTCCGAATTTCAAGTAAATCGAACAATAAACTGGTCTACTTTTCGGAGAACAGTATAACCTTCTTTTAAATCAAAGCAAAAGCTGTAAATAAGATTTTTTCGATTGGGGCAGTCGCTGGTTCACTTAACGGAGAGAAGTGTAATCTTCCTCTTTATCTCATAAAAAAGCTGCCTATGTGTCGAATTTGAAGTATATCGAAATATAAGTAAGATTTTTTCGATTAGGGCAGTCACTGGTTCAGTTTACGGAGTGAAGTGTAGTCATCTTGATAATCTAAGCGAGAGGCCACCTATGTATCAAATTTCAACTAAATCGAACCATAACCGATTTTCACGTATATTGGCTCAAAATTAAGAATTTTTTAATAGATTAGCCTAACTTAGGCAAAATGCCACCTATATACCAGCCCCTTGTCCAGTTTCCGGATAGAAGTGTAATCTTCCTTTTAACCTAAGCAAAAGCTATCCTTTGTGCCGAATTTCAAGTAAATCGAACCATAAATAGGATTTTTTCGATTGGGGCAGTCGCTGGTTCACTTTACGGAAAGAAGTGTAATCTTCCTTTTTATCTACGAAAAAAGTTGCTTATGTGTCGAATTTCAAGTATATCGAAATATAAATAAGATTTTTTCGATTGGGGCAGTTGCTGGTTCACTTTACGGTGAGAGGTGTAGTCATCTTGTTAATTTCAGAGAGAAGCTACATATGTACCGAATTTTCTTCCTGTCCTCCTGTTTGCTTCAGCAAAAAACAACCGAATTTCAAGTAAATCGAACCATAACTAAAATTTTCACGTATAATGGCTCAAAAATAAGAACTTTTTAATAGATTGGTTTAACTTAGGCAAAATGTCACCTATATACCAGCTCCCTAATAGGTATATCTCTGCCCAATTTCCGGTGAGAACAACGGAATTTCTTTCAATCTAACCAAAAAGCCAACTATGTACCGATTTTCACGTATACTGACTCACAAATAAGAATTTATAATAGGTCAGATTAACCTAGACAAAATGCCACCTATATACCAGCCCCTTGTCCACTATCCGGATAGAAGTGTAATCTTGCTTTTTATCTAAGCAAAAAGCCACCTAAGTATCTAATTTCAATTAAATCGAACTATAAACTGGTCTACTTTCCGGAGAAAAGTGTAACCTTCCTTTTAATCAAAGCAAAAGCTGTCCTATATGCCGAATTTCAAGTAATTCGAACTGTAAATAAGATTTTGTCTATTGGGCAGTCGGTGGTTCACTTTACGGAGAGAAGTGTAATCTTCCTTTTTATCTAAGAAAAAAGTTGCCTATGTGTCGAATTCCAAGTATATCGAAATATAAGTAAGATTTTTTTCAGTTTACGGAGTGAAGTGTACTCATCTTGTTAATCTAAGCGAGAGGCCACCTATGTATCAAATTTCAAGTAAATCGAACCATAACCGATTTTCACGTATATTGGTTCAAAAATAAGAATTTTTTAATAGATTAGCCTAACTTAGCCAAAATGCCACCTATATACCAGCCCCTTGTCCAGTTTCCGGATAGAAGTGTAATCTTCCTTTTAATCTAAGCAAAAGCTATCCTATGTGCCGAATTTCAAGTAAATCGAACTATATATAAGATTTTTTCGATTGGGGCAGTCTCTGGTTCACTTCACGGAGAGAAGTGTAGTCATCTTGTTAACCTAAGCGAGAGGCCACCTATGTATCAAAGTTCAAGTAAATCGAACCAAAACTCAGATTTTTTTAATAGGTATGTGTCTGCCCCAATTTCCGGAGAGACGAACGGAATTTCTTTCAATCTAACCAAAAATCACCTATGTTACGTATACTGAATAACAAATAAAAATTTATGATAGGCCAGTCTAACCTAGACAAAATGCCACCTATATACCAGCCTCTCCACTTTCCGGATATAAGTGTAATCTTCCTTTTTATCTAGAAAAAAAGATGCCAATGTGTCGAATTTCAAGTATATCGAAATATAAATACGATTTTTTCGATTGGTGCAGTCACTGGTTCAGTTTACGGAAAGAAGTGTAGTCGTCCTATTAATCTAAGCGAGAAGCCATCTATGTATCAAATTTCAAGTAAATCGAACAATAACCGGCTTTCACGTATAATGGCTCAAAAATAAGAACTTTTTAATAGATTGGTTTAACTTAGGCAAAATGTCACCTATATACCAGCCCCTTGTCCAGTTTCCGGATAGAAGTGTAATCTTCCTTTTAATCTAAGCAAAAGCTATCCTATGTGCCAAATTTCAAGTAAATCGAACCATAAATAGGATTTTTTCGATTGGGGCAGTCGCTGGTTCACTTTACGGATAGAAGTGTAATCTTCCTTTTTATCTAAGAAAAAAGCTGCCTATATGTCGAATTTCAAGTATATCGAAATATAAATAAGATTTTTTCGATTAGGGCAGTCACTGGTTCAGTTTATGGAGAGAAGTGTAGTCATCTTGTTAATCTAAGCGAGAAGCCATCTATGTACCAAATTTCAAGTAAATCGAACCAAAGCTTAGGTGTTTTTTAATAGGTATGTCTCTGTCCCAATTTCAGGAGGGAAGAACGGTCTGCCTTTGAATCTAACCAAAAAGCCTCCTGTGTACCGAATTTTACATACTTTGACTCAAAAATAAGAAGTTTTGAATCGGTAAATTTAACTTAAGCAAAATGCCACCTATATACCAGCCCCTAGTCCACTTTCCGGATAGAAGTGTAATCTTCACTTTTACCTAAGCAAAAAGCCAACTACGTTCCGAATCTCAAGTAAATCGAACTATAAACTGGTCTACTTTCCAGAGAAAAGTATAGCCTTCCTTTTAATCTAAGCAAAAGCTGTCCTATGTGCCGAATTTCAAGTAAAGCGAATTATAAATAAGATTTTTTTCGATTGGGGCAGTCGCTGGTTCACTTTACGGTGAAAAGTGTAGTCATCTTGTTAATGTAAGAGAGAAGCTACATATGTACCGAATTTTCTTCCTGTCCTCCTGTATGCTTCAGCAAAAAACCACCGAATTTCAAGTAAATCGAACCATAACTAAAATTTTTTGTATAGGTATGCCTCTCCACTTTCCGGATATAAGTGTAATCTTCCTTTTTATCTAGGAAAAAAGATGCCAATGTGTCGAATTTCGAGTATATCGAAATATAAATACGATTTTTTCGATTGGTGCAGTCAATGGTTCAGTTTACGGAAAGAAGTGTAGTCGTCCTATTAATCTAAGCGAGAAGCCATCCATGTATCAAATTTCAAGTAAATCGAAAAATAACCGGCTTTCACGTATAATGGCTTAAAAATAAGAACTTTTTAATAGATTGTGATAGAAGTGTAATCTTCCTTTTAATCTAAGCAAAAGCTATCCTATGTGCCGAATTTCAAGTAAATCGAACCATAAATAGGATTTTTTCGATTGGGGCAGTCGCTGGTTCACTTTACGGATAGAAGTGTAATCTTCCTTTTTATCTAAGAAAAAAGCTGCCTATATGTCGAATTTCAGGCATATCGAAATATAAATAAGATTTTTTCGATTAGGGCAGTCACTGGTTCAGTTTATGGAGAGAAGTGTAGTCATCTTGTTAATCTAAGCGAGAAGCCATCTATGTACCAAATTTCAAGTAAATCGAACCAAAGCTTAGGTGTTTTTTAATAGGTATGTCTCTGTCCCAATTTCAGGAGGGAAGAACGGTCTGCCTTTGAATCTAACCAAAAAGCCTCCTGTGTACCGAATTTTACATACATTGACTCAAAAATAAGAAGTTTTGAATCGGTAAATTTAACTTAAGCAAAATGCCACCTATATACCAGCCCCTAGTCCACTTTCCGGATAGAAGTATAATCTTCACTTTTACCTAAGCAAAAAGCCAACTACGTTCCGAATCTCAAGTAAATCGAACTATAAACTGGTCTACTTTCCAGAGAAAAGTATAGCCTTCCTTTTAATCTAAGCAAAAGCTGTCCTATGTGCCGAATTTCAAGTAAAGCGAATTATAAATAAGATTTTTTCGATTGGGGCAGTCGCTGGTTCACTTTACGGTGAAAAGTGTAGTCATCTTGTTAATGTAAGAGAGAAGCTACATATGTACCGAATTTTCTTCCTGTCCTCCTGTTTGCTTCAGCAAAAAACCACCGAATTTCAAGTAAATCGAACCATAACTAAAATTTTTTGTATAGGTATGTCTCTGGCCCAATTTCCGGAGAGAAAAACGGAATTTCTTTCAATCTAACCAAAAAGCCCACTATGTACCGATTTTCACGTATTCTGACTCAAATTAAGAATTTATAATAGGTCAGTCGAACTTAGGCAAAATGCCACCTATATACCAGCCCCTTGTCCATTTTCCGGTTAGAAGTGTAATCTTCCTTTTTATCTAAGAAAAAAGCTGTCTATGTGCCGAATTTCAATTAAATCGAACCATTACTAAGATTTGTTTGAATAGTTCAACCCCAGGTCCACTTTCAGCAGAATAGTGTAGTCCTTCTATTACTCTAAGCGAGAAGCCACCTATGTACCAAATTTCAAGTAAGTCGAACCAAAACTTAGGTTTTTTTAATAGGTTTGTCTCTAGCCCAATTTCAGGAGAGAAGAACGGTCTGACTTTTAATCTAACCAAAAATCCACCATATACCGAATTTCACGTGTATTGGCTCAAAAATAAGAAATTTTTAATATATAAGTCTATCTTAGACAAAATGCCGCCTATATACCAGCCCAGTTTCCGGATAGAAGTGTAATCTTCACTTTTACCAAAGCAAAAAGCCAACTACGTTCCGAATTTCAAGTAAATCGAACAATAAACTGGTCTACTTTTCGGAGAACAGTATAACCTTCTTTTAAATCAAAGCAAAAGCTGTAAATAAGATTTTTTCGATTGGGGCAGTCGCTGGTTCACTTAACGGAGAGAAGTGTAATCTTCCTCTTTATCTCATAAAAAAGCTGCCTATGTGTCGAATTTGAAGTATATCGAAATATAAGTAAGATTTTTTCGATTAGGGCAGTCACTGGTTCAGTTTACGGAGTGAAGTGTAGTCATCTTGATAATCTAAGCGAGAGGCCACCTATGTATCAAATTTCAACTAAATCGAACCATAACCGATTTTCACGTATATTGGCTCAAAATTAAGAATTTTTTAATAGATTAGCCTAACTTAGGCAAAATGCCACCTATATACCAGCCCCTTGTCCAGTTTCCGGATAGAAGTGTAATCTTCCTTTTAACCTAAGCAAAAGCTATCCTTTGTGCCGAATTTCAAGTAAATCGAACCATAAATAGGATTTTTTCGATTGGGGCAGTCGCTGGTTCACTTTACGGAAAGAAGTGTAATCTTCCTTTTTATCTACGAAAAAAGTTGCTTATGTGTCGAATTTCAAGTATATCGAAATATAAATAAGATTTTTTCGATTGGGGCAGTTGCTGGTTCACTTTACGGTGAGAGGTGTAGTCATCTTGTTAATTTCAGAGAGAAGCTACATATGTACCGAATTTTCTTCCTGTCCTCCTGTTTGCTTCAGCAAAAAACAACCGAATTTCAAGTAAATCGAACCATAACTAAAATTTTCACGTATAATGGCTCAAAAATAAGAACTTTTTAATAGATTGGTTTAACTTAGGCAAAATGTCACCTATATACCAGCTCCCTAATAGGTATATCTCTGCCCAATTTCCGGTGAGAACAACGGAATTTCTTTCAATCTAACCAAAAAGCCAACTATGTACCGATTTTCACGTATACTGACTCACAAATAAGAATTTATAATAGGTCAGATTAACCTAGACAAAATGCCACCTATATACCAGCCCCTTGTCCACTATCCGGATAGAAGTGTAATCTTGCTTTTTATCTAAGCAAAAAGCCACCTAAGTATCTAATTTCAATTAAATCGAACTATAAACTGGTCTACTTTCCGGAGAAAAGTGTAACCTTCCTTTTAATCAAAGCAAAAGCTGTCCTATATGCCGAATTTCAAGTAATTCGAACTGTAAATAAGATTTTGTCTATTGGGCAGTCGGTGGTTCACTTTACGGAGAGAAGTGTAATCTTCACTTTTACCAAAGCAAAAAGCCAACTACGTTCCGAATTTCAAGTAAATCGAACAATAAACTGGTCTACTTTTCGGAGAACAGTATAACCTTCTTTTAAATCAAAGCAAAAGCTGTAAATAAGATTTTTTCGATTGGGGCAGTCGCTGGTTCACTTAACGGAGAGAAGTGTAA
>JAWMAG010000325.1:15000-27500 GCA_037013455.1 Ceratitis rosa | reverse complement strand
ATAACAAACGGATACTCAACAGGTTACGGAATTGGAACCGTATTCCCTTTCGTTCAAAATTATTCAAGTGTTTAATTACTATGAAAATTTTACTTTTCATTTCATTAAAACTTGAAAATTTTCGGCTTTCGCCTTGAACTTAGGACCGACTAACTCGTGATCAACCACTGTTCACACGAAACCCTTCTCCACTTCAGTCCTCCAAGGTCTCATTCGATTATTTGCTACTACCACCAAGATCTGTACCAATGGCGGCTCCATGCAGGCTTACGCCAAACACTTCTAAGCACACCATTGTACCCTCCTACTCACTAAAGTTTCAAAATTTATAATATAACCGAAATTATATTATAAATCATGTACTTCAGCGGTAATGTATAGGTATACAACTTAAGCACCATCCATTTTAAGGGCTAGTTGCTTCGGCAGGTGAGTTGTTACACACTCCTTAGCGGATTACGACTTCCATGTCCACCGTCCTGCTGTTTTAAGCAACCAACGCCTTTCATGGTATCTGCATGAGTTGTTAATTTAGGCACCGTAACATTACGTTTGGTTCATCCCACAGCGCCAGTTCTGCTTACCAAAAGTGGCCCACTGGGCACATTATATCATAACCTCAACCTTCATATCAAGAAAGGTGAGGTTCTTACCCATTTAAAGTTTGAGAATAGGTTAAGGTCGTTTCGACCCTAAGGCCTCTAATCATTCGCTTTACCAGATAAGATTATTTTACATAATATTAAAATGCACCAGCTATCCTGAGGGAAACTTCGGAGGGAACCAGCTACTAGATGGTTCGATTGGTCTTTCGCCCCTATACTCAATTCTGACAATCGATTTGCACGTCAGAACTGTTTCGGTCTTCCATCAGGGTTTCCCCTGACTTCAACCTGATCAAGTATAGTTCACCATCTTTCGGGTCACAGCATATGTGCTCAAGGTACGCTCCAGTTAGAGGTATAAATAATAATAAATTATCATTATACATAACTATATGGAACGCCCCGGGATTGAATTAATAGATTATTTTTTAATAAAAAAAAATAATACTAAAAATTAATCCCTTTAAAAAAGTTAAGTTAATTTCGCCATTAGGTTTAATATAACCCAATGACTTGCACATATGTTAGACTCCTTGGTCCGTGTTTCAAGACGGGTCCCGAAGGTATCCTGAATCTTTCGCATTGTAAATCATATAAATGCATACAATGAATATTAAAATCAAAGATCTTAATATTATTGTAAAATTCAAAAGAATTTTAGCATTATATATAATAAAATCTATCAACACTTTATCAAATCATCAGTATTTATACTATGTTAAAATGCTAAAAGCATATTAATTTATATAAACTTAAAACCAATGATCTTTTGATAAATATTTTATTATGTTAATAGATTACAATGTCCTTATATGAAAAAAATGCACACTATTACAATAATATTAATAAAAATATTACAGTTATAATGATGAATTTTTCATAATGGATATTCAGGTTCATCGGGCTTAACCTCTAAGCAGTTTCACGTACTATTTAACTCTCTATTCAGAGTTCTTTTCAACTTTCCCTCACGGTACTTGTTTACTATCGGTCTCATGGTTATATTTAGTTTTAGATGGAGTTTACCACCCACTTAGTGCTGCACTATCAAGCAACATGACTCTTTGGAAATATCTTTCTAGTAATCATTAACGTTATACGGGCCTGGCACCCTCTATGGGTAAATGGCCTCATTTAAGAAGGACTTAAATCGTTAATTTCTCATACTAGATATTAAGATATTCCATACACTGCATCTCACATTTGCCATATAGACAAAGTGACTTAGTGCTGAACTATTTTCTTTTCGCTCGCCGCTACTAAGAAAATCCTTGTTAGTTTCTTTTCCTCCCCTCATTAATATGCTTAAATTCAGGGGGTAGTCCCATATGAGTTGAGGTTGTATAAAAAGTTTTTGTTTTTTTGTAAATATTAATATTTTTCTTCCTGCTTTTTTAATGAATATATTATATATATAAAAAAATATATTCTGAAAACACTCAGTATAAAATAAAAAAGAATTCCTTTCATCCCCATTTGTAGTAAGTTTTCTTTTTCTATGTATAAAAAATCAACATTATTATTTTTAGGTTAAAAAAAATATATATATGAAGACAATTCTAGAATAAAAATTTATTTTATGCTAGACATTCCTCTCATATATATATATATATATATATTTAAAATTTTTATTTAAATAATGTTGAATTTTTTTTTAGGGAATACTAAGATTCTTCTCTATCAAAAAATTGCATTCAAATATTTGAGGTTTTCAAGAATACAATATATATATTATATATATTCATTTTATGCTATTAATATTATGGATCGATTTTATAAAATCAATCCAATAATATACCATATGCTTTAATTCTTTTAATTTGATTAAAAGAATAAGCAACTAATTTAGCATAGTCTTACAACCCTCAACCATATGTAGTCCAAGCAGCACTTTAAAATTAATTAAAGTACATAACAGCATGGACTGCAATATGCGTTCAAAATGTCGATGTTCATGTGTCCTGCAGTTCACACGATGACGCACAGTTTGCTGCGTTCTTCATCGACCCATGAGCCGAGTGATCCACCGCTTAGAGTGATAAATTTTGTTTGTTTTTGTATAAAAAGTCAAGATTTTTATTTATTGAAAAATTTAAAAACACATTAATGATGTAAATTTTTTAATTTTCTCTTAAATTTCTTTCAATAAATTCTTATTTTAAACCCAAACATTTACAAGTTGCGAACGTCTTAGTCCAACAAAAACAGTATTTCCAATTTTTCTACCATTTGTTAAATATTTGCATAAATTGGCGTTTTAGTAGGTGGTGTATATCTTGAGAGTGGAATAAATGTAAAATGTTTTATAGAGTATTCTCTCTTTTTATGTTTGAAGTATATTATTTATATATCTTCTTTTTTATATTATATCAATTATATAATTAATATTAATATATTATATATGATTCGCTCAGAAGTAAGCTGCCGTGGTATCCGCTACAAGGAGGAAATAAATAAAACACAAATTTCGGATTAATAATATGTTTATTTACAATTTTTATTGGAAGCCAACTTACCGTGTGGTGATTCTGCAAATATTCGATTCTCAAGTCAACAAAGAAGAAGAAAAAAAAGGAAACGGCAAAACAAAACAAGCCGCTAAAGTAAAGGAGCTAGTTGAGCTTTTGAACGAAAGCTCGGCCTGCGTTGCCATTACGTTTGCGGATTGAACATTCCGCCCGCCTTGCAGTATCACCACGCGTGTAACAACAATATACAATATATTGTATATATACATACTCGTATATTATTACAATTGTTTGTGTAATATAAATTCATTTTGTTTTTAATTCAGTCTTTTTTTTTGTTTATGTATTATATTAAATCTATTTACAATATTAGCTATTAAATAAAACTAATTCTAATTGGTGACGCCTGAGATCACCCAGCCCAGAGTGGTGTTTTGTGCCACTAGTTGACCGGTTGTCATCGGGAGGATTCCCGGTTGAATTAAACGCGCGTAAATGTCCGCGCCCAAAGTCATGTCCACTGGCGCCGCTTTGTAAAATGTAGGGTCGGCCAGTCGCAGGTTTTTGTACGCCTCAGCCGTTTGTTCGCTGAGCGACCTGACAGGAGTTGGAGTTGGTCGGATAATCTGTACCTGAGCGCAGACGGAGAGCTCTGCCTGACCCCCGTTGTTGTCGCGAAGCGTGAGCTCACACACTCGGCTGGCTCCACGCACCTGAGTGCGGAGTCGCAGCCTTGCAACCGTGGCCGCAGAAATGATGGTTGCCGGACTCACGGGGTTGATAACAGCTCTAACTGCGGTAAACCTGTCCGCAGTTCGTAGCTGAACAACCGCCGTGGGTGACAGCGCCAACATTTGCTGCCAAGGGAGTGCCGTTGTCCTCGCTTCAATGATCGCTCGCGCATTTAGCCCACGACGGGCACCTCGACCGCGCCTGCGCCTCGATTGGGGTGGCCGACGGCACGGATCGAGTCCCGTTCGGTCCGAGGGATGTCGCTGAGACGGATCGAGTCTGAGTCGATCATCCCTAAGCCGCCAATTCGAGGTGAAGTTGCCCACTCGTTTAGCCCGGCGAGACGGATCGAGTCTAGCTCGGTGCTGCGCGGGTGGCGTGCACAGGAGATGTCGCATCGTGGGTTCTGGAGCTGCTGGTTTTCGTACAGGTGGTCGGTAGGGGTGGGCGAGCGTCGTATCCGTCGCTGCAGTTGTTGTATGTTGAGGTTGGTCCCTCGTTGCTGTTTGCGTTGCGCCTTCTTCGTCTTCTGCCATTAACAATTCTTCCTCTTCTACCTGCTGGGCCCATGTAAGCTCGACGACGTCATTATCCGACTCCTCATATGTGTCGGAGCTTAGGCCATGCAGCATAGTGTGGTGGTTTTCTCCGCACCTCTTGCAGCGAATAAAGCTGGAGCACTCGCTTGCCTTGTGGTTATTTGCGAGGCAATTCGTGCAGTGCATATTTGACGCCGTTCTCCACCGTTCTTCGGGAGTCATCTGTCGGAATTGTGGGCACAATCGCAGTGGATGGTTGTTTAAGCACAGGTGGCAGATGTTTGATGACATTTTCTATGAATTAATGGAAAAATAAGTAAGAAAAAAATAAGAAATTTTTATTAGTTTTCTAGCGGTAATGCAACCAATTTGACTACTGCTCTACTGATAATTCCACGTTGAGTTTTGACATCAACAATTCGGACTTTATGGTCAGTGCTTGGATAGACCTTTTCTACCCTACCTAACCGCCATTCATTTGGAGGTAGATTTTCTTCGTGTATGATGACCAAGTCGTCGACCTGGAAATTTCTGTGTGGATGTTTCCGTCTTTGTCTGGCGTTTTTGGGTCTTGCTTTCGACATGGGAGGTTTTTTGCTAAGTGAGCTCTCACTTCTACGAAACTGCCTCGAGGCAATATGACGTGAGGCTCCAATATCAACTCCTTGAGATGGAGCTTTAAATGGTGGTGAGATGACATTACGACCTTCGTGATTGCGGAAGGATTTTTCTTCATAAAGTCGTTCACATTTCTTTTCTTCAACTGTCATAAATTTTGTCTGCTTGTCTAACGAGATCTCATTGAAGTAAGTACGAAAAGTTGAAGGATTTTGTGGTTTCTCATGTGGAACGGGGCCGGTCAGAATCCAGCCAAATACTGTTCGTTGTGCCATGAGTGAACCAAGAATGTTGGATTTGACCCCACTTAACATAACCTTGGGGTACAAATCTCCGCCTATTAATATGTCTATGTGTTGGCTTTTGTAAAAGTTGTTATCCGCTAGAGGGATAGACGGGAGACTTTTTCGTATTTTCCTGCTGATTGTTTGAGATGGGAGGAGTCCCGTCAGCGTAGGAAGTACCATGGCGTCGGCTTTAAGCCTTAAGTCTTTGTTTCGGGAGGAACCAAGTTTTATAGTACACATTTTATGTACTTTCCCGGATACGGCATTATTTAAACCGGACACATGAGCGCTAATACTCTTACTCGGCAGACTTAGTCGTTTTCTTAAGCTCTCCGAGATGAAAGTTCCTTCGGATCCCGAATCTATTAACGCCCTCGCTGTAAATGTGTTGTTATCGTGATAAATCGTTACCACCGCAGTTCCTAATAGCATACTTTGCTTTACGGAAGTACTGCTTGTCACATTTGCCATGATCGATGCCGTATGACTTTTAGTTGACCTCTGTTGACTCTTGGAAATGGTTGGTTCTTCTTCATCTTGCTCTTTATGAAGCATGGTGTGATGTTGTTTTTTGCATTTTAAGCATGTGTAATTGCTCTTACAATTTTTCAATTCATGAGCATCAGATAAGCAATTGAGGCAAAGATGAAGTTTTCTTACAGCATCAATTCGCTCATTAGGACTCATATCGAGAAATTCCTGGCAGGTTTTGAGAACATGTGTTTGTGAGGAGCACAGTTTACAACTCATTCTATTCGATTTGGCGTGGTGTGCATTTACCCGTCTGGATGGGTAATTATTTTGGGATGGGCCTGTTCGATTGTTTGAACTACCACCCGGTTTCTGATCAGGAATGGAGCTTCCCTTGAGGTCAGATACCGTTTCGAGCGTTTGAAAACGTCTTGTAAGAAAATTATCCAAATCGACCCACTTCGGAATTTCAGTTTTTGACTCTATAGTCTGTTCCCAAAGAGCTAAAGTTTGCTCTGGAAGTCTAGTCGAACACAAATATACGAAAATGGCATCCCAACTGCGAATATCGATGCCTTGAATCTGAAGTGCAGTAATGCAGCTGTTGATGTCTCGCTGCGGTTTTTTCAGTGCCGTTCCTGACTCGCTAGAAATGTATGAAAGGTTGAACAAAACCTTTAACTGGGAATTTATTAGAACCCGTTTGTTCTCATATCTATCTGTCAAATTTTTCCATGCTATCGGGT
Source organism: Ceratitis rosa (assembly GCA_037013455.1). Taxonomy (NCBI): domain Eukaryota; kingdom Metazoa; phylum Arthropoda; class Insecta; order Diptera; family Tephritidae; genus Ceratitis; species Ceratitis rosa. The sequence goes on along the minus strand of JAWMAG010000325.1, from coordinate 21,034 downwards.
ATCCATCGTGAGTGAGTGGGACTTTTTGCACTATTTCCCGCGCTTCACCACGAGTTTTTTGAATAAGGTGGAGAAGTTTTTCCACCGGAGTTAACCTTGGATTGTTCCCGTATAAAGCAGTGAACATATCCCTAAAGGAGGGCCACTGCAAATATTCACCGTAAAATACTTCGGTGTCGCATGGAGGCAAACTAATGCTGGGCATTAGTGGCACTTCAGCTATCCGTTCTGGATGAATGACAGTAGAGTTAGAGTTTTGTTGGAATGCGGTGAGGTTGTGAATGTGTTCACCCATTAACGCTGCACAACAGACATAAGCGTTATAGCAGTCCGTATACCTTAGCTTGATCGTCTCGATTGTTCTTTCGTGATTTGCATCTGATGCATTGGCATTCGACAGACAAGTTCGATATTCCGTCTTTACTTCCGACCATAACGACTTCAATTCCTCTTGTTGAATTTCAAGATTGAAAGACGTATGGTTTGTAATCGTAGGCGTTATTGTTTCCTCGAATTCTAGTAGCGCATCAGCTACTTGAAGGAATTTATTTAATTGCGCCATGTTAAAAAAAAGAGGAAGGAATACCTTTTGACTGATCAACAGTCGAAAACCCCACAAAATTATGCAAATGTATTTAATAGATGTATTTGCTTACAATCGCGTAAGCACAAATTTTGATTTAAAATTATAAAATTAAATAATTTACTATCGAGTAAATTATTTTGCTTCAAATGTGCAAAATACCAAAAAATAAATATTAAAAATTTCGAACCAATATACGTTGCTCACTTGCAGCCTATTTTCAAATGTACGTATTTTAATTTTAAAAAAATCAGAGAAAATTAATTTATAAAATTATTCAACTTTGCGCCAATGTACTAATTCCTGCCCACTCTGTATGCCCTGTTCACTGCGCACCAATAAAACTCTATTATTAATATTTCAAATTTCAAATATATTTGGTTGAAAAAAAATATTAATTAAAAAATATTACAATAAATTCATAAAAATTTATTTTGTTGAAAATTTTATTGGCTGCGGCCCACTGCACAAAGTTCTGGTGTGCTGCTTAGTGGTTCGCCGCTCTCAAAGCAATTTCTGCTATGCTGCTCTGCTGCTATGCTGCTCTGCTGCTATGCTGCTCTGCTGCTCTGCTGCTATGCTTATCCACTGTTGTGCTGCTCCACTGCTGTGCTCTTCTTTTTTTCGTTTTTGTTTTATTGCACTCGCGAAAAGTCAGCTAATACATGTAAATATGTAAGCTGCTTATACATGTAAATATATTTTGCGCTTATTTCGTTAAGCGCAGCTTAAGCAAATAATATGTATGAAGATGTGTACATACATATAGAAGAGTGTGAATTTATCACAAAGCAGACGCGTGAGTAGCTACTTGAACAAATGTGAGCGCGAAAGTTTTAGCGGGCAGAATCTTTACAAATAGATGTTTTAATATATGATATGAAATGTACATATGTAAGTACCGCTTGTACTTATAATTTTGCGACTTTTCTAATTTACTAATATGAGATCGCTCTGTCGAGAGTCGATATTATGTGTATGTAAATATGTATGTATTTATGTCGCAAATTTTACCAAACATTTGAAAAAGGCGAGCAGCGAGAACACGAAAATGATCATATGTATGTACGTATGTATATATATGTATATAAATCAATATAATATATTGGTATTTTAAATGAAATGAAATTATGAGAATCTAAGCAAAGTAAGTATTTAGGTACTTTTGTATTGTATGAACACTTACAAATTTGTATTAAAATTGCCTGATGTCGGAGGGATTGTACTTAATAATGTACAAAGACAAGGAAATCGTTCCTTGCTCCCTATATGCCAATTGCTAAAGCCAGTTGCCAAAAAGAGGTTTTGGACTTCACTTTGCAATTATTTGGATGTATGTATTCGGCACTTAGATGCAATTAAATTTTAACACACTTTAAAAATCACTCGCTTACCTATTTCTTTTATAAATGAAGGCTGAATAGAATCGGTAGGTAATTAATAGCAATTTATGTTGTTTTGTTACGGAAGAAAGCTCCAATTTATATCTTTAAAAAACTCCTGTAATGGATATCCGGCTCGAAGGACCAGTGATTCGCTCAGAAGTAAGCTGCCGTGGTATCCGCTACAAGGAGGAAATAAATAAAACACAAATTTCGGATTAATAATATGTTTATTTACAATTTTTATTGGAAGCCAACTTACCGTGTGGTGATTCTGCAAATATTCGATTCTCAAGTCAACAAAGAAGAAGAAAAAAAAGGAAACGGCAAAACAAAACAAGCCGCTAAAGTAAAGGAGCTAGTTGAGCTTTTGAACGAAAGCTCGGCCTGCGTTGCCATTACGTTTGCGGATTGAACAATATATACATCATATATATAATTTATGTACTTTTTAATAATACACACCCCACTCAAAAATATACAACATACCATCACAAATAGTATACTAGAAAAGAAATACACGTTAATGTGAACAAATTTAACTTATCATTTATATATAAATAAATAATAAGTACAACTATATATGTTTAAAGGTTTTTCGTTTAGCATTTCAAATACAATGTATGCAAAGTTCACAATACAAATTACTTCATATTGTCATAGTGCATTACAAGGAGTACAAAATTTTAAAAAGAAAAAAAAAGAAAAACATTCCAAAATGTATACCATATAACCCACACACAATAATTATTATTATAATAGTTGTCATATCTATTGTTTTACATTGTGTAATGGGATTCTGATAATACATAAAGAAATGAAAAGAACAAAAAGAAAAGTTTAAATTATTCATATTCTTTATATTTATATAATATTGTTTTTAATATTTTCTTTTTTTGTTCTTTTTTTTTAGCATTTCAAATACAATGTATGCAAAGTTCACAATACAAATTACTTCATATTGTCATAATGCATTACAAGGAGTACAAAATTTTAAAAAGAAAAAAAAAGAAAAACATTCCAAAATGTATACCATATAACCCACACACAATAATTATTATTATAATAGTTGTCATATCTGTTGTTTTACATTGTGTAATGGGATTCTGATAATACATAAAGAAATGAAAAGAACAAAAAGAAAAGTTTAAATTATTCATATTCTTTATATTTATATAATATTGTTTTTAATATTTTCTTTTTTTGTTCTTTTTTTTTTTATAAATTTTTGCTTTTTTTTATACGTGTGTACATATATTATTATATATACACGTATATATTTTTAACGGATAGGAACACAATAATGATCCTTCCGCAGGTTCACCTACGGAAACCTTGTTACGACTTTTACTTCCTCTAAATAATCAAGTTCGGTCAACTTTTGCGAAACAACCGTGAAACACAAGGCGTCACAGTGATCACGTCCGGAGACCTCACTAAATAATTCAATCGGTAGTAGCGACGGGCGGTGTGTACAAAGGGCAGGGACGTAATCAATGCGAGTTAATGACTCACACTTACTGGGAATTCCAAGTTCATGTGAACAGTTTCAGTTCACAATCCCAAGCATGAAAGTGGTTCAGCGGTTTACCCGGACCTCTCGGTCTAGGAAATACACGTTGATACTTTCATTGTAGCGCGCGTGCAGCCCAGGACATCTAAGGGCATCACAGACCTGTTATTGCTCAATCTCGTTACTGCTAGACGCAATTTGTCCATTTAAGAAGCTAGTGTCCTTATAATGGGACAAACCAACAGGTACGACTCCACTTATATAAACACATTCAAACACTTGTACATTCAAGATGCACGCATGAATGAAGGCTATATAAGCTTCAACACCATAATCCTGAAAGCATCTATTTAATATATTTGAGTCTCGTTCGTTATCGGAATTAACCAGACAAATCACTCCACGAACTAAGAACGGCCATGCACCACCACCCATAGATTCGAGAAAGAGCTATCAATCTGTCTTACACGCTTATGTTCGGACCTGGTAAGTTTTCCCGTGTTGAGTCAAATTAAGCCGCAGGCTCCACTCCTGGTGGTGCCCTTCCGTCAATTCCTTTAAGTTTCAGCTTTGCAACCATACTTCCCCCGGAGCCCAAAAGCTTTGGTTTCCCGGGAAGCGACTGAGAGAGCCATAGTAGTAGCTACACCCAATTGCTAGCTGGCATCGTTTATGGTTAGAACTAGGGCGGTATCTGATCGCCTTCGAACCTCTAACTTTCGTTCTTGATTAATGAAAACATCTTTGGCAAATGCTTTCGCTTAAGTTAGTCTTACGACGGTCCAAGAATTTCACCTCTCGCGTCGTAATACTAATGCCCCCAAACTGCTTCTATTAATCATTACCTCTTGATCTAAAAACCAATGAAAGTAGAACAGAGGTCTTATTTCATTATTCCATGCACAAAATATTCAGGCATTTGGAGCCTGCTTTAAGCACTCTAATTTGTTCAAAGTAATTGTACCGGCCCACAACAACACTCGATGAAGAGCACTGAAGCAGGTTTAAATAGGAGGAATATATAAAAAATACATTGTATTAATTATATATAAGAACTCCACCGGTAATACGCTTACATACATAAGGTAATGTACATACCACAATTATAGTTGTACTACCCGTATGAAGCACAAATTCAACTACGAACGTTTTAACCGCAACAACTTTAATATACGCTATTGGAGCTGGAATTACCGCGGCTGCTGGCACCAGACTTGCCCTCCAATAGGTCCTTGTTAAAGGATTTAAAGTGTACTCATTCCAATTACAGGGCCTCGGATATGAGTCCTGTATTGTTATTTTTCGTCACTACCTCCCCGAACTGGGAGTGGGTAATTTACGCGCCTGCTGCCTTCCTTAGATGTGGTAGCCGTTTCTCAGGCTCCCTCTCCGGAATCGAACCCTGATTCCCCGTTACCCGTTGCAACCATGGTAGTCCTAGATACTACCATCAAAAGTTGATAGGGCAGACATTTGAAAGATCTGTCGTCGGTACGGGACCATACGATCTGCAAGTTATCTAGAGTTCAACCAATATAACGATCTTGCGATCGCTTGGTTTTAGCCTAATAAAAGCACACGTTCCAAAAGGTCCGTGTTTATTTTGCATGTATTAGCTCTAGAATTACCACAGTTATCCAAGTAACTGTTAACGATCTATGGAACCATAACTGATATAATGAGCCTTTTGCGGTTTCACTTTTAATTTGTTTGTACTTAGACATGCATGGCTTAATCTTTGAGACAAGCATATAACTACTGGCAGGATCAACCAGAATAATATCGCTTTTATATTATAATATAATAATAAAATTATTATATATATAATTTTTTTTAAAATGATATTTTATTTCACATTTGAAAATTTCATATTACGGATTTTACACACCAAAAAACTTATTAATAATGAGAGAGCAGTAATGTTATATATATTTTTATATAACAAAACCATTATAGCAGACATTTTCTTTTCTATATGTTATTAAATTAATAATTAAAATTTTTGATAATCTGTAATGGCACTACTCCCACCAACAAATAACAAGTTATTGTGCGTATACCGAATATGAAAAAGAATTCATCGTTCTCTATACATAAATTAAATAAAAATTTTATTATGTTAGAACGTTCCTTCTTTCTATGTTTGCCAAATTTTCAAACAATATCATTTTTAATACATTTTACTTTATTTCAATGCATTTAATTATGTATACCTCTTTTTGAGATTGTATACACATATCTTCTTTGATTTGAAATTAAGAATTCCAAATTTTCATATATATATTATAAAATAAATATATGAATATAAAGTCGACAGACTTTTTATAATTATGTTTACTAACCAATTCTTAAAAAAGAATTGAGAAAGTAAACAATAAAATTTGTATGCCGAAAAACTACACGCGTTAGTACAGAATATAGATATTAATATATTTAATACTATTTCTATTTAAACTAACTGTAGCTTGTCATGCTTTATCTACATGACCACCTGGATTAAATACTCCCGTCAGAATTATATTACATGATCTCATACAGTTATGATAATTTTCATAT
>JAWMAG010000325.1:5000-10000 GCA_037013455.1 Ceratitis rosa | reverse complement strand
AGATCTTAATATTATTGTAAAATTCAAAAGAATTTTAGCATTATATATAATAAAATCTATCAACACTTTATCAAATCATCAGTATTTATACTATGTTAAAATGCTAAAAGCATATTAATTTATATAAACTTAAAACCAATGATCTTTTGATAAATATTTTATTATGTTAATAGATTACAATGTCCTTATATGAAAAAAATGCACACTATTACAATAATATTAATAAAAATATTACAGTTATAATGATGAATTTTTCATAATGGATATTCAGGTTTATCGGGCTTAACCTCTAAGCAGTTTCACGTACTATTTAACTCTCTATTCAGAGTTCTTTTCAACTTTCCCTCACGGTACTTGTTTACTATCGGTCTCATGGTTATATTTAGTTTTAGATGGAGTTTACCACCCACTTAGTGCTGCACTATCAAGCAACACGACTCTTTGGAAATATCTTTCTAGTAATCATTAACGTTATACGGGCCTGGCACCCTCTATGGGTAAATGGCCTCATTTAAGAAGGACTTAAATCGTTAATTTCTCATACTAGATATTAAGATATTCCATACACTGCATCTCACATTTGCCATATAGACAAAGTGACTTAGTGCTGAACTATTTTCTTTTCGCTCGCCGCTACTAAGAAAATCCTTGTTAGTTTCTTTTCCTCCCCTCATTAATATGCTTAAATTCAGGGGGTAGTCCCATATGAGTTGAGGTTGTATAAAAAGTTTTTGTTTTTTTGTAAATATTAATATTTTTCTTCCTGCTTTTTTAATGAATATATTATATATATAAAAAAATATATTCTGAAAACACTCAGTATAAAATAAAAAAGAATTCCTTTCATCCCCATTTGTAGTAAGTTTTCTTTTTCTATGTATAAAAAATCAACATTATTATTTTTAGGTTAAAAAAAATATATATATGAAGACAATTCTAGAATAAAAATTTATTTTATGCTAGACATTCCTCTCATATATATATATATATATATATATATTTAAAATTTTTATTTAAATAATGTTGAATTTTTTTTTAGGGAATACTAAGATTCTTCTCTATCAAAAAATTGCATTCAAATATTTGAGGTTTTCAAGAATACAATATATATATTATATATATTCATTTTATGCTATTAATATTATGGATCGATTTTATAAAATCAATCCAATAATATACCATATGCTTTAATTCTTTTAATTTGATTAAAAGAATAAGCAACTAATTTAGCATAGTCTTACAACCCTCAACCATATGTAGTCCAAGCAGCACTTTAAAATTAATTAAAGTACATAACAGCATGGACTGCAATATGCGTTCAAAATGTCGATGTTCATGTGTCCTGCAGTTCACACGATGACGCACAGTTTGCTGCGTTCTTCATCGACCCATGAGCCGAGTGATCCACCGCTTAGAGTGATAAATTTTGTTTGTTTTTGTATAAAAAGTCAAGATTTTTATTTATTGAAAAATTTAAAAACACATTAATGATGTAAATTTTTTAATTTTCTCTTAAATTTCTTTCAATAAATTCTTATTTTAAACCCAAACATTTACAAGTTGCGAACGTCTTAGTCCAACAAAAACAGTATTTCCAATTTTTCTACCATTTGTTAAATATTTGCATAAATTGGCGTTTTAGTAGGTGGTGTATATCTTGAGAGTGGAATAAATGTAAAATGTTTTATAGAGTATTCTCTCTTTTTATGTTTGAAGTATATTATTTATATATCTTCTTTTTTATATTATATCAATTATATAATTAATATTAATATATTATATATACATCATATATATAATTTATGTACTTTTTAATAATACACACCCCACTCAAAAATATACAACATACCATCACAAATAGTATACTAGAAAAGAAATACACGTTAATGTGAACAAATTTAACTTATCATTTATATATAAATAAATAATAAGTACAACTATATATGTTTAAAGGTTTTTCGTTTAGCATTTCAAATACAATGTATGCAAAGTTCACAATACAAATTACTTCATATTGTCATAGTGCATTACAAGGAGTACAAAATTTTAAAAAGAAAAAAAAAGAAAAACATTCCAAAATGTATACCATATAACCCACACACAATAATTATTATTATAATAGTTGTCATATCTATTGTTTTACATTGTGTAATGGGATTCTGATAATACATAAAGAAATGAAAAGAACAAAAAGAAAAGTTTAAATTATTCATATTCTTTATATTTATATAATATTGTTTTTAATATTTTCTTTTTTTGTTCTTTTTTTTTTAGCATTTCAAATACAATGTATGCAAAGTTCACAATACAAATTACTTCATATTGTCATAATGCATTACAAGGAGTACAAAATTTTAAAAAGAAAAAAAAAGAAAAACATTCCAAAATGTATACCATATAACCCACACACAATAATTATTATTATAATAGTTGTCATATCTGTTGTTTTACATTGTGTAATGGGATTCTGATAATACATAAAGAAATGAAAAGAACAAAAAGAAAAGTTTAAATTATTCATATTCTTTATATTTATATAATATTGTTTTTAATATTTTCTTTTTTTGTTCTTTTTTTTTTTATAAATTTTTGCTTTTTTTTATACGTGTGTACATATATTATTATATATACACGTATATATTTTTAACGGATAGGAACACAATAATGATCCTTCCGCAGGTTCACCTACGGAAACCTTGTTACGACTTTTACTTCCTCTAAATAATCAAGTTCGGTCAACTTTTGCGAAACAACCGTGAAACACAAGGCGTCACAGTGATCACGTCCGGAGACCTCACTAAATAATTCAATCGGTAGTAGCGACGGGCGGTGTGTACAAAGGGCAGGGACGTAATCAATGCGAGTTAATGACTCACACTTACTGGGAATTCCAAGTTCATGTGAACAGTTTCAGTTCACAATCCCAAGCATGAAAGTGGTTCAGCGGTTTACCCGGACCTCTCGGTCTAGGAAATACACGTTGATACTTTCATTGTAGCGCGCGTGCAGCCCAGGACATCTAAGGGCATCACAGACCTGTTATTGCTCAATCTCGTTACTGCTAGACGCAATTTGTCCATTTAAGAAGCTAGTGTCCTTATAATGGGACAAACCAACAGGTACGACTCCACTTATATAAACACATTCAAACACTTGTACATTCAAGATGCACGCATGAATGAAGGCTATATAAGCTTCAACACCATAATCCTGAAAGCATCTATTTAATATATTTGAGTCTCGTTCGTTATCGGAATTAACCAGACAAATCACTCCACGAACTAAGAACGGCCATGCACCACCACCCATAGATTCGAGAAAGAGCTATCAATCTGTCTTACACGCTTATGTTCGGACCTGGTAAGTTTTCCCGTGTTGAGTCAAATTAAGCCGCAGGCTCCACTCCTGGTGGTGCCCTTCCGTCAATTCCTTTAAGTTTCAGCTTTGCAACCATACTTCCCCCGGAGCCCAAAAGCTTTGGTTTCCCGGGAAGCGACTGAGAGAGCCATAGTAGTAGCTACACCCAATTGCTAGCTGGCATCGTTTATGGTTAGAACTAGGGCGGTATCTGATCGCCTTCGAACCTCTAACTTTCGTTCTTGATTAATGAAAACATCTTTGGCAAATGCTTTCGCTTAAGTTAGTCTTACGACGGTCCAAGAATTTCACCTCTCGCGTCGTAATACTAATGCCCCCAAACTGCTTCTATTAATCATTACCTCTTGATCTAAAAACCAATGAAAGTAGAACAGAGGTCTTATTTCATTATTCCATGCACAAAATATTCAGGCATTTGGAGCCTGCTTTAAGCACTCTAATTTGTTCAAAGTAATTGTACCGGCCCACAACAACACTCGATGAAGAGCACTGAAGCAGGTTTAAATAGGAGGAATATATAAAAAATACATTGTATTAATTATATATAAGAACTCCACCGGTAATACGCTTACATACATAAGGTAATGTACATACCACAATTATAGTTGTACTACCCGTATGAAGCACAAATTCAACTACGAACGTTTTAACCGCAACAACTTTAATATACGCTATTGGAGCTGGAATTACCGCGGCTGCTGGCACCAGACTTGCCCTCCAATAGGTCCTTGTTAAAGGATTTAAAGTGTACTCATTCCAATTACAGGGCCTCGGATATGAGTCCTGTATTGTTATTTTTCGTCACTACCTCCCCGAACTGGGAGTGGGTAATTTACGCGCCTGCTGCCTTCCTTAGATGTGGTAGCCGTTTCTCAGGCTCCCTCTCCGGAATCGAACCCTGATTCCCCGTTACCCGTTGCAACCATGGTAGTCCTAGATACTACCATCAAAAGTTGATAGGGCAGACATTTGAAAGATCTGTCGTCGGTACGGGACCATACGATCTGCAAGTTATCTAGAGTTCAACCAATATAACGATCTTGCGATCGCTTGGTTTTAGCCTAATAAAAGCACACGTTCCAAAAGGTCCGTGTTTATTTTGCATGTATTAGCTCTAGAATTACCACAGTTATCCAAGTAACTGTTAACGATCTATGGAACCATAACTGATATAATGAGCCTTTTGCGGTTTCACTTTTAATTTGTTTGTACTTAGACATGCATGGCTTAATCTTTGAGACAAGCATATAACTACTGGCAGGATCAACCAGAATAATATCGCTTTTATATTATAATATAATAATAAAATTATTATATATATAATTTTTTTTAAAATGATATTTTATTTCACATTTGAAAATTTCATATTACGGATTTTACACACCAAAAAACTTATTAATAATGAGAGAGCAGTAATGTTATATATATTTTTATATAACAAAACCATTATAGCAGACATTTTCTTTTCTATATGTTATTAAATTAATAATTAAAATTTTTGATAATCTGTAATGGCACTACTCCCACCAACAAATAACAAGTTATTGTGCGTATACCGAATATGAAAAAGAATTCATCGTTCTCTATACATAAATTAAATAAAAATTTTATTATGTTAGAAC
>JAWMAG010000324.1:0-20000 GCA_037013455.1 Ceratitis rosa | reverse complement strand
ATTTTATTTTATTTATTTTATTTTATTTTATTTTATTTTATTTTATTTTATTTTATTTTATTTTATTTTATTTTATTTTATTTTATTTTATTTTATTTTATTTTATTTTATTTTATTTTATTTTATTTTATTTTAATTTTATTTTATTTTATTTTATTTTATTTTATTTTATTTTATTTTATTTTATTTTATTTTATTTTATTTTATTTTATTTTATTTTATTTTATTTTATTTTATTTTATTTTATTTTATTTTATTTTATTTTATTTTATTTTATTTTATTTATTTTATTTTATTTTATTTTATTTTATTTTATTTTATTTTATTTTATTTTATTTTATTTTATTTTATTTTATTTTATTTTATTTTATTTTATTTTATTTTATTTTATTTTATTTTATTTTATTTTATTTTATTTTATTTTATTTTATTTTATTTTAATTTTATTTTATTTTAATTTTATTTTATTTTATTTTTATTTTATTTTATTTTATTTTATTTTAATTTTATTTTATTTTATTTTAATTTTATTTTATTTTATTTTATTTTAATTTTATTTTATTTTATTTTATTTTATTTTATTTTATTTTATTTTATTTTATTTTATTTTATTTTATTTTATTTTATTTTATTTTATTTTATTTTATTTTATTTTATTTTATTTTATTTTATTTTATTTTATTTTATTTTATTTTATTTTATTTTATTTTATTTTATTTTATTTTATTTTATTTTATTTTATTTTATTTTATTTTATTTTATTTTATTTTATTTTATTTTATTTTATTTTATTTTATTTTATTTTATTTTATTTTATTTTATTTTATTTTATTTTATTTTATTTTATTTTATTTTATTTTATTTTATTTTATTTTATTTTATTTTATTTTATTTTATTTTATTTATTTTATTTTATTTTATTTTATTTTATTTTATTTTATTTTATTTTATTTTATTTTATTTTATTTTATTTTATTTTATTTTATTTTATTTTATTTTATTTTATTTTATTTTATTTTATTTTATTTTATTTTATTTTATTTTATTTTATTTTATTTTATTTTATTTTATTTTATTTTATTTTATTTTATTTTATTTTATTTTATTTTATTTTATTTTATTTTATTTTATTTTATTTTATTTTATTTTATTTTATTTTATTTTATTTTATTTTATTTTATTTTATTTTATTTTATTTTATTTTATTTTATTTTATTTTATTTTATTTTATTTTATTTTATTTTATTTTATTTTATTTTATTTTATTTTATTTTTGTTGAAGTTAAGTCCGTTTCCAATGCGACTCTGTATTAACAATATAACATATAAAACGTATATAGTTGTATAAGTATATATTAACCGAAATGTAAAATGTTTGCTTTAAATAGATTAGCTTTACATATCTATTTGTCATTCCTAAAATACATTCGAAATAAAGAGGAATTACAACAGGTTATGGGCCCAGACACTTGGGCCCCGCGTTTTTCGTTAAACTGTTGATTTTAAATATCGGTATTTTAATATTTATAAAGAATTCTATAAGAGAATATCACTCGCGATCACAATGAGTTCTATGTATCAGATAGAAAAGTTGGATGAAGGTAATTACGATACCTGGTGCATCCAAATGCGCAGCGTGCTGGTGCATGCAGAGGCGTGGAAGGTGATCAGCGGTCAACGGCCAGCAGCAGATGCAGAAAGTTGGGATGCACTTGATGAAAAGGCATTGGCTATGGTGACTTTGAGTGTGAAACCATCACAATTGTCTTACCTGAAGAATTGTGCAACAGCAGCCAGCGCTTGGAAGAAGCTCAAAGAAATGCACCAACCCAGTGGACCAGTTAGGAAAGTATCCCTCTATAAGCAGCTACTTGGATTGCGGATGACTGATGGTGATGTTATGTCCAGTTATTTAAATAAATTTTGTTCAACAGTTGACAAGCTTTCGGAGGTGGATATTAAGCTTAGCGAGGAGCTAGCAGTAATAATATTGCTTTCTAGTTTACCCAAAAGCTACGAAAATTTTGTGATAGCAGTTGAAACACGCGATAATTTGCCCACGCTTGAGGTATTAAAAATAAAATTATTGGAAGAAGGAGAACGAAGAGCTAGTGAATCGAAAATGGATTATCACAGTGAACAGCAGGCGTTCCAAGCAAAAACAAAAACAATGCGAAAAAAGCGGGGAGATAAGAATGATATCGAATGTTATAAATGCGGACAACGGGGCCACTACAAAAACCAATGCAGAAGTAAAGTGAGAGAAGAACCGATAAAATGTCAACAACAACAGCATAGATCGTTTACAGTTTTAGCAGCGACAGATGTGGGAGATTTAAAATATTCGAGCTGGTGTTTGGACAGCGGCGCGACTGCACATATGAGTGGCGCTCGAATTTTGTTTACAAATTACATCGCGCAAGCAGAAGATGTTGTGTTAGCAGACAACAACATTATACGCGCAGTAGGCAGAGGCGATGTCGTACTTCAAACGGATTTGTGTAAGCTAACATTGGAGAACGTTTTACATGTCCCGCAAATGAAGGGGAATTTCATTTCGGTGAGTCGAGCTGTTGATCGTGGCTGTACAGTAAGCTTCAACAACAAATATGCTATCGTAAGCCAGAAAGGTGAGATGATTTTAAAAGCAGAGAAGAGAAATAGGTTGTTTGTGTTTGAAAGCAAAAATAATTCCTGCTTCAGCGCAGCACAGTGTAGCGCAGAAATTTGGCATAATAGATACGGCCATTTAAACTATGGCAGTCTAAAGAGCCTTGTTAAAAATAAAATGGTGCTTGGCATTGAAAATATGAATATCTCAGACAATGCACAGTGTAGGACGTGTATGAAGAGTAAGATTCATACTCAACCATTTCCAGTAGCGTCAGAAAGTCGAGCAAAGAAATTATTGGAGCTAGTGCATACCGATGTATGCGGTCCATTTGAGAAGCGGTCTCTTGGTGGCTCGTCTTATTTTTTAACTTTCATCGACGACATGTCTCGGCGTATCTTTACATTCTTTCTCAAGTCAAAAGACGAAGTGTTTGAAAATTTCGTGACTTTTAAGAATATGGTAGAGCGCCAGACTGGGCAGAAAATCAAAGCTTTACGCAGCGACAACGGCCGAGAGTACATCAACAAGCGTTTTGATGATTTCCTAAGGCAGCACGGTATAGCGCGGCAACTTACAATACCATACAGCCCACAACAAAACGGCGTCGCAGAACGAGCAAACCGCACTCTTGTTGAGATGGCGAGAAGTTTACTTGTGCATTCAAATATGCCAGAGTTTTTATGGGCAGAGGCGGTGCAGTCAGCGTGCTATATCCGCAATAGAGCGCCAACTTCAGCCTTAGTGGGCATGACCCCGTACGAAGCGTGGAGCGGTAAAAAACCAAATGTAAAAAACATGAGAATATTTGGGTCAGTTGCTATTGGCTTAGATAAGACACGCAAGGGCAAATTTCACGCGAAGGGCAAAGAGTACCGATTTGTTGGTTACTCTTTAGTGTCAAAAGCCTACAGACTTTACGATGAAGAGAAGCATCAAATCGTAGAGAAACGAGATGTTTTATTCGAGGAACACGTGAGAGTTATCGATCCAGATGATCAAATTGCGTTTGATTTACCAGCAGACGGTGCGACAAATGATTACAGACGCGAGGTGGGGAATTTGATTCCATGTAAAAGTGAAGCTGAGAATCAGAAGGTTACGTGTAGTGAAGATACGCAAAGCGACGAATACGCAAGTGCAGAGGAACAGGAGGCAGAACAGAAGCAAGACGTAAAGGTGGGACGAGGCAGGCCGACATATGTTCGAAGCGGTATGCCAGGGCGTCCGAAGAAGAAGTACAATGTTATACAGGCAGTGCAGTCGGCAGAGATACAATTACCTCAGACTTATAAAGAGGCAATCAGCAGCGAACACGTTTCGTATTGGCAAGCAGCTATGGAAGCAGAATATGATGCCTTGGTGGCAAACAGTACATGGACGGTGACAGATCTGCCAAAAGGTGAGCAAGCAATCGGGTGTAAATGGGTTTACACAGTTAAGAGAGACAAGACCGGCTCAGTTGAGCGTTACAAGGCGCGTTTAGTAGCCAAGGGGTGCGCGCAGAGGTTCGGCGTAAATTACACCGAAACATTTTCACCGGTTTGTCGTTATGAAACAATACGCTTAGTTCTTGCGCTCTCAGTTCAGCTGAAATTATACTTACATCAAATGGACGTTTGTACGGCTTATCTCAATAGTGAGCTAAAAGACGTAGTCTACATGAAGCAGCCCGAAGGTTATGCAGACAGAGCCAGTAGTGGAAAAGTGCTGCGGCTAAACAAAGCGATTTATGGCTTAAAGCAAGCAGGAAGGGAGTGGAACTCCATGCTAAATGGTGCGCTGTGTGAAATTGGATTCTCCCAGTGTCAGAATGAGCCATGCTTGTATAAGCAGGACATAAAAGGTAGCCTTTGTTTAATACTTATTTATGTAGATGATTTACTTATAGCGTGCCAGAAGAAGTCGGACTTGATGCAAGTTAAATCAATGATATCAACAAAGTTTGAATGCGTCGACAAAGGCCCACTTCAGGTATTTTTGGGTATGCAGATTCAGCGTGATGGCGAAATAGGCGATATTTCTATGAACCAGTCCCTTTACATAAGCGATATGCTACAACGGCATGACATGCAGCAATGCAGAACAGCAACAACGCCATTGGATACAGGATATCAGACTGTATGCGAGAGAGAATCGTGCGTGAAAATAGATCCAAAAGAGTATCAGTCTGCAATCGGCGAGTTGATGTGGTTAGCCTTGACCTCCAGGCCAGATATCTATCATTCAGTCGTGAAACTGGCACAAAGGAACAACAATCCACACTCTGAGCATCTCACAGGCGTAAAGCACGTAATGCGGTACCTAGCAGCAACGAAGGACTTGACTCTGAATTATCGTGCGTGTGGTCAGGCATTGGAAGGATTCGTAGACGCAGACTGGGGAGGTGATATCAGCAATCGTCGGTCGTATACCGGATATATATTTTTCTTGGCAAGCGGGCCAATCTCTTGGAAATCTGAGAAGCAGAGCTCCGTGGCGCTTAGCAGCACAGAGGCTGAGTATATGGCTCTGACTTCAGCTGCCAAAGAAGCATTACATCTGAGGCGTTTAATTCTTGAAATTGGATGTGGTAATGCTGACACATCAACAACTTTGTATGGCGACAATCTTAGCTCTCAAAATCTGGCTAAAAATCCAGTATATCATGCCAGATCAAAGCACATCGACATCAGACATCACTTTGTACGGGAAGTTATCCAGAGCGGTGACGTAGAATTAAAATATATTCCTACTGAAGAAATGATAGCTGATGTACTAACCAAGAATCTTTCGAAGAACAAGCATTTACATTTTGTAAAATTAATGAATTTAAATTAGTTTCCTTGTTAACAGAATCACATTGAGGAAGGGTGTTGAAGTTAAGTCCGTTTCCAATGCGACTCTGTATTAACAATATAACATATAAAACGTATATAGTTGTATAAGTATATATTAACCGAAATGTAAAATGTTTGCTTTAAATAGATTAGCTTTACATATCTATTTGTCATTCCTAAAATACATTCGAAATAAAGAGGAATTACAACAGGTTATGGGCCCAGACACTTGGGCCCCGCGTTTTTCGTTAAACTGTTGATTTTAAATATCGGTATTTTAATATTTATAAAGAATTCTATAAGAGAATATCACTCGCGATCACAATGAGTTCTATGTATCAGATAGAAAAGTTGGATGAAGGTAATTACGATACCTGGTGCATCCAAATGCGCAGCGTGCTGGTGCATGCAGAGGCGTGGAAGGTGATCAGCGGTCAACGGCCAGCAGCAGATGCAGAAAGTTGGGATGCACTTGATGAAAAGGCATTGGCTATGGTGACTTTGAGTGTGAAACCATCACAATTGTCTTACCTGAAGAATTGTGCAACAGCAGCCAGCGCTTGGAAGAAGCTCAAAGAAATGCACCAACCCAGTGGACCAGTTAGGAAAGTATCCCTCTATAAGCAGCTACTTGGATTGCGGATGACTGATGGTGATGTTATGTCCAGTTATTTAAATAAATTTTGTTCAACAGTTGACAAGCTTTCGGAGGTGGATATTAAGCTTAGCGAGGAGCTAGCAGTAATAATATTGCTTTCTAGTTTACCCAAAAGCTACGAAAATTTTGTGATAGCAGTTGAAACACGCGATAATTTGCCCACGCTTGAGGTATTAAAAATAAAATTATTGGAAGAAGGAGAACGAAGAGCTAGTGAATCGAAAATGGATTATCACAGTGAACAGCAGGCGTTCCAAGCAAAAACAAAAACAATGCGAAAAAAGCGGGGAGATAAGAATGATATCGAATGTTATAAATGCGGACAACGGGGCCACTACAAAAACCAATGCAGAAGTAAAGTGAGAGAAGAACCGATAAAATGTCAACAACAACAGCATAGATCGTTTACAGTTTTAGCAGCGACAGATGTGGGAGATTTAAAATATTCGAGCTGGTGTTTGGACAGCGGCGCGACTGCACATATGAGTGGCGCTCGAATTTTGTTTACAAATTACATCGCGCAAGCAGAAGATGTTGTGTTAGCAGACAACAACATTATACGCGCAGTAGGCAGAGGCGATGTCGTACTTCAAACGGATTTGTGTAAGCTAACATTGGAGAACGTTTTACATGTCCCGCAAATGAAGGGGAATTTCATTTCGGTGAGTCGAGCTGTTGATCGTGGCTGTACAGTAAGCTTCAACAACAAATATGCTATCGTAAGCCAGAAAGGTGAGATGATTTTAAAAGCAGAGAAGAGAAATAGGTTGTTTGTGTTTGAAAGCAAAAATAATTCCTGCTTCAGCGCAGCACAGTGTAGCGCAGAAATTTGGCATAATAGATACGGCCATTTAAACTATGGCAGTCTAAAGAGCCTTGTTAAAAATAAAATGGTGCTTGGCATTGAAAATATTAATATCTCAGACAATGCACAGTGTAGGACGTGTATGAAGAGTAAGATTCATACTCAACCATTTCCAGTAGCGTCAGAAAGTCGAGCAAAGAAATTATTGGAGCTAGTGCATACCGATGTATGCGGTCCATTTGAGAAGCGGTCTCTTGGTGGCTCGTCTTATTTTTTAACTTTCATCGACGACATGTCTCGGCGTATCTTTACATTCTTTCTCAAGTCAAAAGACGAAGTGTTTGAAAATTTCGTGACTTTTAAGAATATGGTAGAGCGCCAGACTGGGCAGAAAATCAAAGCTTTACGCAGCGACAACGGCCGAGAGTACATCAACAAGCGTTTTGATGATTTCCTAAGGCAGCACGGTATAGCGCGGCAACTTACAATACCATACAGCCCACAACAAAACGGCGTCGCAGAACGAGCAAACCGCACTCTTGTTGAGATGGCGAGAAGTTTACTTGTGCATTCAAATATGCCAGAGTTTTTATGGGCAGAGGCGGTGCAGTCAGCGTGCTATATCCGCAATAGAGCGCCAACTTCAGCCTTAGTGGGCATGACCCCGTACGAAGCGTGGAGCGGTAAAAAACCAAATGTAAAAAACATGAGAATATTTGGGTCAGTTGCTATTGGCTTAGATAAGACACGCAAGGGCAAATTTCACGCGAAGGGCAAAGAGTACCGATTTGTTGGTTACTCTTTAGTGTCAAAAGCCTACAGACTTTACGATGAAGAGAAGCATCAAATCGTAGAGAAACGAGATGTTTTATTCGAGGAACACGTGAGAGTTATCGATCCAGATGATCAAATTGCGTTTGATTTACCAGCAGACGGTGCGACAAATGATTACAGACGCGAGGTGGGGAATTTGATTCCATGTAAAAGTGAAGCTGAGAATCAGAAGGTTACGTGTAGTGAAGATACGCAAAGCGACGAATACGCAAGTGCAGAGGAACAGGAGGCAGAACAGAAGCAAGACGTAAAGGTGGGACGAGGCAGGCCGACATATGTTCGAAGCGGTATGCCAGGGCGTCCGAAGAAGAAGTACAATGTTATACAGGCAGTGCAGTCGGCAGAGATACAATTACCTCAGACTTATAAAGAGGCAATCAGCAGCGAACACGTTTCGTATTGGCAAGCAGCTATGGAAGCAGAATATGATGCCTTGGTGGCAAACAGTACATGGACGGTGACAGATCTGCCAAAAGGTGAGCAAGCAATCGGGTGTAAATGGGTTTACACAGTTAAGAGAGACAAGACCGGCTCAGTTGAGCGTTACAAGGCGCGTTTAGTAGCCAAGGGGTGCGCGCAGAGGTTCGGCGTAAATTACACCGAAACATTTTCACCGGTTTGTCGTTATGAAACAATACGCTTAGTTCTTGCGCTCTCAGTTCAGCTGAAATTATACTTACATCAAATGGACGTTTGTACGGCTTATCTCAATAGTGAGCTAAAAGACGTAGTCTACATGAAGCAGCCCGAAGGTTATGCAGACAGAGCCAGTAGTGGAAAAGTGCTGCGGCTAAACAAAGCGATTTATGGCTTAAAGCAAGCAGGAAGGGAGTGGAACTCCATGCTAAATGGTGCGCTGTGTGAAATTGGATTCTCCCAGTGTCAGAATGAGCCATGCTTGTATAAGCAGGACATAAAAGGTAGCCTTTGTTTAATACTTATTTATGTAGATGATTTACTTATAGCGTGCCAGAAGAAGTCGGACTTGATGCAAGTTAAATCAATGATATCAACAAAGTTTGAATGCGTCGACAAAGGCCCACTTCAGGTATTTTTGGGTATGCAGATTCAGCGTGATGGCGAAATAGGCGATATTTCTATGAACCAGTCCCTTTACATAAGCGATATGCTACAACGGCATGACATGCAGCAATGCAGAACAGCAACAACGCCATTGGATACAGGATATCAGACTGTATGCGAGAGAGAATCGTGCGTGAAAATAGATCCAAAAGAGTATCAGTCTGCAATCGGCGAGTTGATGTGGTTAGCCTTGACCTCCAGGCCAGATATCTATCATTCAGTCGTGAAACTGGCACAAAGGAACAACAATCCACACTCTGAGCATCTCACAGGCGTAAAGCACGTAATGCGGTACCTAGCAGCAACGAAGGACTTGACTCTGAATTATCGTGCGTGTGGTCAGGCATTGGAAGGATTCGTAGACGCAGACTGGGGAGGTGATATCAGCAATCGTCGGTCGTATACCGGATATATATTTTTCTTGGCAAGCGGGCCAATCTCTTGGAAATCTGAGAAGCAGAGCTCCGTGGCGCTTAGCAGCACAGAGGCTGAGTATATGGCTCTGACTTCAGCTGCCAAAGAAGCATTACATCTGAGGCGTTTAATTCTTGAAATTGGATGTGGTAATGCTGACACATCAACAACTTTGTATGGCGACAATCTTAGCTCTCAAAATCTGGCTAAAAATCCAGTATATCATGCCAGATCAAAGCACATCGACATCAGACATCACTTTGTACGGGAAGTTATCCAGAGCGGTGACGTAGAATTAAAATATATTCCTACTGAAGAAATGATAGCTGATGTACTAACCAAGAATCTTTCGAAGAACAAGCATTTACATTTTGTAAAATTAATGAATTTAAATTAGTTTCCTTGTTAACAGAATCACATTGAGGAAGGGTGTTGAAGTTAAGTCCGTTTCCAATGCGACTCTGTATTAACAATATAACATATAAAACGTATATAGTTGTATAAGTATATATTAACCGAAATGTAAAATGTTTGCTTTAAATAGATTAGCTTTACATATCTATTTGTCATTCCTAAAATACATTCGAAATAAAGAGGAATTACAACAATTTTATTTTATTTTATTTTATTTTATTTTATTTTATTTTATTTTATTTTATTTTATTTTATTTTATTTTATTTTATTTTATTTTATTTTATTTTATTTTATTTTATTTTATTTTATTTTATTTTATTTTATTTTATTTTATTTTATTTTATTTTATTTTATTTTATTTTATTTTATTTTATTTTATTTTATTTTATTTTATTTTATTTTATTTTATTTTATTTTATTTTATTTTATTTTATTTTATTTTATTTTATTTTATTTTATTTTATTTTATTTTATTTTATTTTATTTTATTTTATTTTATTTTATTTTATTTTATTTTATTTTATTTTATTTTATTTTATTTTATTTTATTTTATTTTATTTTATTTTATTTTATTTTATTTTATTTTATTTTATTTTATTTTATTTTATTTTATTTTATTTTATTTTATTTTATTTTATTTTATTTTATTTTATTTTATTTTATTTTATTTTATTTTATTTTATTTTATTTTATTTTATTTTATTTTATTTTATTTTATTTTATTTTATTTTATTTTATTTTATTTTATTTTATTTTATTTTATTTTATTTTATTTTATTTTATTTTATTTTATTTTATTTTATTTTATTTTATTTTATTTTATTTTATTTTATTTTATTTTATTTTATTTTATTTTATTTTATTTTATTTTATTTTATTTTATTTTATTTTATTTTATTTTATTTTATTTTATTTTATTTTATTTTATTTTATTTTATTTTATTTTATTTTATTTTATTTTATTTTATTTTATTTTATTTTATTTTATTTTATTTTATTTTATTTTATTTTATTTTATTTTATTTTATTTTATTTTATTTTATTTTATTTTATTTTATTTTATTTTATTTTATTTTATTTTATTTTATTTTATTTTATTTTATTTTATTTTATTTTATTTTATTTTATTTTATTTTATTTTATTTTATTTTATTTTATTTTATTTTATTTTATTTTATTTTATTTTATTTTATTTTATTTTATTTTATTTTATTTTATTTTATTTTATTTTATTTTATTTTATTTTATTTTATTTTATTTTATTTTATTTTATTTTATTTTATTTTATTTTATTTTATTTTATTTTATTTTATTTTATTTTATTTTATTTTATTTTATTTTATTTTATTTTATTTTATTTTATTTTATTTTATTTTATTTTATTTTATTTTATTTTATTTTATTTTATTTTATTTTATTTTATTTTATTTTATTTTATTTTATTTTATTTTATTTTATTTTATTTTATTTTATTTTATTTTATTTTATTTTATTTTATTTTATTTTATTTTATTTTATTTTATTTTATTTTATTTTATTTTATTTTATTTTATTTTATTTTATTTTATTTTATTTTATTTTATTTTATTTTATTTTATTTTATTTTATTTTATTTTATTTTATTTTATTTTATTTTATTTTATTTTATTTTATTTTATTTTATTTTATTTTATTTTATTTTATTTTATTTTATTTTATTTTATTTTATTTTATTTTATTTTATTTTATTTTATTTTATTTTATTTTATTTTATTTTATTTTATTTTATTTTATTTTATTTTATTTTATTTTATTTTATTTTATTTTATTTTATTTTATTTTATTTTATTTTATTTTATTTTATTTTATTTTATTTTATTTTATTTTATTTTATTTTATTTTATTTTATTTTATTTTATTTTATTTTATTTTATTTTATTTTATTTTATTTTATTTTATTTTATTTTATTTTATTTTATTTTATTTTATTTTATTTTATTTTATTTTATTTTATTTTATTTTATTTTATTTTATTTTATTTTATTTTATTTTATTTTATTTTATTTTATTTTATTTTATTTTATTTTATTTTATTTTATTTTATTTTATTTTATTTTATTTTATTTTATTTTATTTTATTTTATTTTATTTTATTTTATTTTATTTTATTTTATTTTATTTTATTTTATTTTATTTTATTTTATTTTATTTTATTTTATTTTATTTTATTTTATTTTATTTTATTTTATTTTATTTTATTTTATTTTATTTTATTTTATTTTATTTTATTTTATTTTATTTTATTTTATTTTATTTTATTTTATTTTATTTTATTTTATTTTATTTTATTTTATTTTATTTTATTTTATTTTATTTTATTTTATTTTATTTTATTTTATTTTATTTTATTTTATTTTATTTTATTTTATTTTATTTTATTTTATTTTATTTTATTTTATTTTATTTTATTTTATTTTATTTTATTTTATTTTATTTTATTTTATTTTATTTTATTTTATTTTATTTTATTTTATTTTATTTTATTTTATTTTATTTTATTTTATTTTATTTTATTTTATTTTATTTTATTTTATTTTATTTTATTTTATTTTATTTTATTTTATTTTATTTTATTTTATTTTATTTTATTTTATTTTATTTTATTTTATTTTATTTTATTTTATTTTATTTTATTTTATTTTATTTTATTTTATTTTATTTTATTTTATTTTATTTTATTTTATTTTATTTTATTTTATTTTATTTTATTTTATTTTATTTTATTTTATTTTATTTTATTTTATTTTATTTTATTTTATTTTATTTTATTTTATTTTATTTTATTTTATTTTATTTTATTTTATTTTATTTTATTTTATTTTATTTTATTTTATTTTATTTTATTTTATTTTATTTTATTTTATTTTATTTTATTTTATTTTATTTTATTTTATTTTATTTTATTTTATTTTATTTTATTTTATTTTATTTTATTTTATTTTATTTTATTTTATTTTATTTTATTTTATTTTATTTTATTTTATTTTATTTTATTTTATTTTATTTTATTTTATTTTATTTTATTTTATTTTATTTTATTTTATTTTATTTTATTTTATTTTATTTTATTTTATTTTATTTTATTTTATTTTATTTTATTTTATTTTATTTTATTTTATTTTATTTTATTTTATTTTATTTTATTTTATTTTATTTTATTTTATTTTATTTTATTTTATTTTATTTTATTTTATTTTATTTTATTTTATTTTATTTTATTTTATTTTATTTTATTTTATTTTATTTTATTTTATTTTATTTTATTTTATTTTATTTTATTTTATTTTATTTTATTTTATTTTATTTTATTTTATTTTATTTTATTTTATTTTATTTTATTTTATTTTATTTTATTTTATTTTATTTTATTTTATTTTATTTTATTTTATTTTATTTTATTTTATTTTATTTTATTTTATTTTATTTTATTTTATTTTATTTTATTTTATTTTATTTTATTTTATTTTATTTTATTTTATTTTATTTTATTTTATTTTATTTTATTTTATTTTATTTTATTTTATTTTATTTTATTTTATTTTATTTTATTTTATTTTATTTTATTTTATTTTATTTTATTTTATTTTATTTTATTTTATTTTATTTTATTTTATTTTATTTTATTTTATTTTATTTTATTTTATTTTATTTTATTTTATTTTATTTTATTTTATTTTATTTTATTTTATTTTATTTTATTTTATTTTATTTTATTTTATTTTATTTTATTTTATTTTATTTTATTTTATTTTATTTTATTTTATTTTATTTTATTTTATTTTATTTTATTTTATTTTATTTTATTTTATTTTATTTTATTTTATTTTATTTTATTTTATTTTATTTTATTTTATTTTATTTTATTTTATTTTATTTTATTTTATTTTATTTTATTTTATTTTATTTTATTTTATTTTATTTTATTTTATTTTATTTTATTTTATTTTATTTTATTTTATTTTATTTTATTTTATTTTATTTTATTTTATTTTATTTTATTTTATTTTATTTTATTTTATTTTATTTTATTTTATTTTATTTTATTTTATTTTATTTTATTTTATTTTATTTTATTTTATTTTATTTTATTTTATTTTATTTTATTTTATTTTATTTTATTTTATTTTATTTTATTTTATTTTATTTTATTTTATTTTATTTTATTTTATTTTATTTTATTTTATTTTATTTTATTTTATTTTATTTTATTTTATTTTATTTTATTTTATTTTATTTTATTTTATTTTATTTTATTTTATTTTATTTTATTTTATTTTATTTTATTTTATTTTATTTTATTTTATTTTATTTTATTTTATTTTATTTTATTTTATTTTATTTTATTTTATTTTATTTTATTTTATTTTATTTTATTTTATTTTATTTTATTTTATTTTATTTTATTTTATTTTATTTTATTTTATTTTATTTTATTTTATTTTATTTTATTTTATTTTATTTTATTTTATTTTATTTTATTTTATTTTATTTTATTTTATTTTATTTTATTTTATTTTATTTTATTTTATTTTATTTTATTTTATTTTATTTTATTTTATTTTATTTTATTTTATTTTATTTTATTTTATTTTATTTTATTTTATTTTATTTTATTTTATTTTATTTTATTTTATTTTATTTTATTTTATTTTATTTTATTTTATTTTATTTTATTTTATTTTATTTTATTTTATTTTATTTTATTTTATTTTATTTTATTTTATTTTATTTTATTTTATTTTATTTTATTTTATTTTATTTTATTTTATTTTATTTTATTTTATTTTATTTTATTTTATTTTATTTTATTTTATTTTATTTTATTTTATTTTATTTTATTTTATTTTATTTTATTTTATTTTATTTTATTTTATTTTATTTTATTTTATTTTATTTTATTTTATTTTATTTTATTTTATTTTATTTTATTTTATTTTATTTTATTTTATTTTATTTTATTTTATTTTATTTTATTTTATTTTATTTTATTTTATTTTATTTTATTTTATTTTATTTTATTTTATTTTATTTTATTTTATTTTATTTTATTTTATTTTATTTTATTTTATTTTATTTTATTTTATTTTATTTTATTTTATTTTATTTTATTTTATTTTATTTTATTTTATTTTATTTTATTTTATTTTATTTTATTTTATTTTATTTTATTTTATTTTATTTTATTTTATTTTATTTTATTTTATTTTATTTTATTTTATTTTATTTTATTTTATTTTATTTTATTTTATTTTATTTTATTTTATTTTATTTTATTTTATTTTATTTTATTTTATTTTATTTTATTTTATTTTATTTTATTTTATTTTATTTTATTTTATTTTATTTTATTTTATTTTATTTTATTTTATTTTATTTTATTTTATTTTATTTTATTTTATTTTATTTTATTTTATTTTATTTTATTTTATTTTATTTTATTTTATTTTATTTTATTTTATTTTATTTTATTTTATTTTATTTTATTTTATTTTATTTTATTTTATTTTATTTTATTTTATTTTATTTTATTTTATTTTATTTTATTTTATTTTATTTTATTTTATTTTATTTTATTTTATTTTATTTTATTTTATTTTATTTTATTTTATTTTATTTTATTTTATTTTATTTTATTTTATTTTATTTTATTTTATTTTATTTTATTTTATTTTATTTTATTTTATTTTATTTTATTTTATTTTATTTTATTTTATTTTATTTTATTTTATTTTATTTTATTTTATTTTATTTTATTTTATTTTATTTTATTTTATTTTATTTTATTTTATTTTATTTTATTTTATTTTATTTTATTTTATTTTATTTTATTTTATTTTATTTTATTTTATTTTATTTTATTTTATTTTATTTTATTTTATTTTATTTTATTTTATTTTATTTTATTTTATTTTATTTTATTTTATTTTATTTTATTTTATTTTATTTTATTTTATTTTATTTTATTTTATTTTATTTTATTTTATTTTATTTTATTTTATTTTATTTTATTTTATTTTATTTTATTTTATTTTATTTTATTTTATTTTATTTTATTTTATTTTATTTTATTTTATTTTATTTTATTTTATTTTATTTTATTTTATTTTATTTTATTTTATTTTATTTTATTTTATTTTATTTTATTTTATTTTATTTTATTTTATTTTATTTTATTTTATTTTATTTTATTTTATTTTATTTTATTTTATTTTATTTTATTTTATTTTATTTTATTTTATTTTATTTTATTTTATTTTATTTTATTTTATTTTATTTTATTTTATTTTATTTTATTTTATTTTATTTTATTTTATTTTATTTTATTTTATTTTATTTTATTTTATTTTATTTTATTTTATTTTATTTTATTTTATTTTATTTTATTTTATTTTATTTTATTTTATTTTATTTTATTTTATTTTATTTTATTTTATTTTATTTTATTTTATTTTATTTTATTTTATTTTATTTTATTTTATTTTATTTTATTTTATTTTATTTTATTTTATTTTATTTTATTTTATTTTATTTTATTTTATTTTATTTTATTTTATTTTATTTTATTTTATTTTATTTTATTTTATTTTATTTTATTTTATTTTATTTTATTTTATTTTATTTTATTTTATTTTATTTTATTTTATTTTATTTTATTTTATTTTATTTTATTTTATTTTATTTTATTTTATTTTATTTTATTTTATTTTATTTTATTTTATTTTATTTTATTTTATTTTATTTTATTTTATTTTATTTTATTTTATTTTATTTTATTTTATTTTATTTTATTTTATTTTATTTTATTTTATTTTATTTTATTTTATTTTATTTTATTTTATTTTATTTTATTTTATTTTATTTTATTTTATTTTATTTTATTTTATTTTATTTTATTTTATTTTATTTTATTTTATTTTATTTTATTTTATTTTATTTTATTTTATTTTATTTTATTTTATTTTATTTTATTTTATTTTATTTTATTTTATTTTATTTTATTTTATTTTATTTTATTTTATTTTATTTTATTTTATTTTATTTTATTTTATTTTATTTTATTTTATTTTATTTTATTTTATTTTATTTTATTTTATTTTATTTTATTTTATTTTATTTTATTTTATTTTATTTTATTTTATTTTATTTTATTTTATTTTATTTTATTTTATTTTATTTTATTTTATTTTATTTTATTTTATTTTATTTTATTTTATTTTATTTTATTTTATTTTATTTTATTTTATTTTATTTTATTTTATTTTATTTTATTTTATTTTATTTTATTTTATTTTATTTTATTTTATTTTATTTTATTTTATTTTATTTTATTTTATTTTATTTTATTTTATTTTATTTTATTTTATTTTATTTTATTTTATTTTATTTTATTTTATTTTATTTTATTTTATTTTATTTTATTTTATTTTATTTTATTTTATTTTATTTTATTTTATTTTATTTTATTTTATTTTATTTTATTTTATTTTATTTTATTTTATTTTATTTTATTTTATTTTATTTTATTTTATTTTATTTTATTTTATTTTATTTTATTTTATTTTATTTTATTTTATTTTATTTTATTTTATTTTATTTTATTTTATTTTATTTTATTTTATTTTATTTTATTTTATTTTATTTTATTTTATTTTATTTTATTTTATTTTATTTTATTTTATTTTATTTTATTTTATTTTATTTTATTTTATTTTATTTTATTTTATTTTATTTTATTTTATTTTATTTTATTTTATTTTATTTTATTTTATTTTATTTTATTTTATTTTATTTTATTTTATTTTATTTTATTTTATTTTATTTTATTTTATTTTATTTTATTTTATTTTATTTTATTTTATTTTATTTTATTTTATTTTATTTTATTTTATTTTATTTTATTTTATTTTATTTTATTTTATTTTATTTTATTTTATTTTATTTTATTTTATTTTATTTTATTTTATTTTATTTTATTTTATTTTATTTTATTTTATTTTATTTTATTTTATTTTATTTTATTTTATTTTATTTTATTTTATTTTATTTTATTTTATTTTATTTTATTTTATTTTATTTTATTTTATTTTATTTTATTTTATTTTATTTTATTTTATTTTATTTTATTTTATTTTATTTTATTTTATTTTATTTTATTTTATTTTATTTTATTTTATTTTATTTTATTTTATTTTATTTTATTTTATTTTATTTTATTTTATTTTATTTTATTTTATTTTATTTTATTTTATTTTATTTTATTTTATTTTATTTTATTTTATTTTATTTTATTTTATTTTATTTTATTTTATTTTATTTTATTTTATTTTATTTTATTTTATTTTATTTTATTTTATTTTATTTTATTTTATTTTATTTTATTTTATTTTATTTTATTTTATTTTATTTTATTTTATTTTATTTTATTTTATTTTATTTTATTTTATTTTATTTTATTTTATTTTATTTTATTTTATTTTATTTTATTTTATTTTATTTTATTTTATTTTATTTTATTTTATTTTATTTTATTTTATTTTATTTTATTTTATTTTATTTTATTTTATTTTATTTTATTTTATTTTATTTTATTTTATTTTATTTTATTTTATTTTATTTTATTTTATTTTATTTTATTTTATTTTATTTTATTTTATTTTATTTTATTTTATTTTATTTTATTTTATTTTATTTTATTTTATTTTATTTTATTTTATTTTATTTTATTTTATTTTATTTTATTTTATTTTATTTTATTTTATTTTATTTTATTTTATTTTATTTTATTTTATTTTATTTTATTTTATTTTATTTTATTTTATTTTATTTTATTTTATTTTATTTTATTTTATTTTATTTTA
Source organism: Ceratitis rosa (assembly GCA_037013455.1). Classification (NCBI taxonomy): domain Eukaryota; kingdom Metazoa; phylum Arthropoda; class Insecta; order Diptera; family Tephritidae; genus Ceratitis; species Ceratitis rosa. Next base: position 1,463 of record JAWMAG010000324.1, on the reverse strand, counting down.
TTTTATTTTATTTTATTTTATTTTATTTTATTTTATTTTATTTTATTTTATTTTATTTTATTTTATTTTATTTTATTTTATTTTATTTTATTTTATTTTATTTTATTTTATTTTATTTTATTTTATTTTATTTTATTTTATTTTATTTTATTTTATTTTATTTTATTTTATTTTATTTTATTTTATTTTATTTTATTTTATTTTATTTTATTTTATTTTATTTTATTTTATTTTATTTTATTTTATTTTATTTTATTTTATTTTATTTTATTTTATTTTATTTTATTTTATTTTATTTTATTTTATTTTATTTTATTTTATTTTATTTTATTTTATTTTATTTTATTTTATTTTATTTTATTTTATTTTATTTTATTTTATTTTATTTTATTTTATTTTATTTTATTTTATTTTATTTTATTTTATTTTATTTTATTTTATTTTATTTTATTTTATTTTATTTTATTTTATTTTATTTTATTTTATTTTATTTTATTTTATTTTATTTTATTTTATTTTATTTTATTTTATTTTATTTTATTTTATTTTATTTTATTTTATTTTATTTTATTTTATTTTATTTTATTTTATTTTATTTTATTTTATTTTATTTTATTTTATTTTATTTTATTTTATTTTATTTTATTTTATTTTATTTTATTTTATTTTATTTTATTTTATTTTATTTTATTTTATTTTATTTTATTTTATTTTATTTTATTTTATTTTATTTTATTTTATTTTATTTTATTTTATTTTATTTTATTTTATTTTATTTTATTTTATTTTATTTTATTTTATTTTATTTTATTTTATTTTATTTTATTTTATTTTATTTTATTTTATTTTATTTTATTTTATTTTATTTTATTTTATTTTATTTTATTTTATTTTATTTTATTTTATTTTATTTTATTTTATTTTATTTTATTTTATTTTATTTTATTTTATTTTATTTTATTTTATTTTATTTTATTTTATTTTATTTTATTTTATTTTATTTTATTTTATTTTATTTTATTTTATTTTATTTTATTTTATTTTATTTTATTTTATTTTATTTTATTTTATTTTATTTTATTTTATTTTATTTTATTTTATTTTATTTTATTTTATTTTATTTTATTTTATTTTATTTTATTTTATTTTATTTTATTTTATTTTATTTTATTTTATTTTATTTTATTTTATTTTATTTTATTTTATTTTATTTTATTTTATTTTATTTTATTTTATTTTATTTTATTTTATTTTATTTTATTTTATTTTATTTTATTTTATTTTATTTTATTTTATTTTATTTTATTTTATTTTATTTTATTTTATTTTATTTTATTTTATTTTATTTTATTTTATTTTATTTTATTTTATTTTATTTTATTTTATTTTATTTTATTTTATTTTATTTTATTTTATTTTATTTTATTTTATTTTATTTTATTTTATTTTATTTTATTTTATTT